>ONZH01014145.1:0-32535 GCA_900303285.1 Rhinella marina | reverse complement strand
ATATAACTACTATAATACTGCTCCTATGTACAAGAATATAACTACTATAATACTGCTCCTATGTACTATAACTACTATAATACTGCTCCTATGTACAAGAATATAACTACTATAATACTGCTCCTATGTACAAGAATATAACTACTATAATACTGCTCCTACAAGAATATAAACTACTATAATACTGCTCCTATGTACAAGAATATATACTATACTACTATAATACTGCTCCTATGTACAAGAATATAACAAGATATATAACTACTATAATACTGCCTCCTATGTACTCCTATGTACAAGTACAAGAATATAACTACTATAATACTGCCTCCTATGTACAAGAATATAACTACTATAATACTGCTCCTACAAGTACTGCTCCTATGTACAAGAATATAACTACTATAATACTGCTCCTATGTACAAGAATATAACTACTATAATACTGCTCCTATGTACAAGAATATAACTACTATAATACTGCTCCTATGTACAAGAATATAACTACTATAATACTGCTCCTATGCACAATAATATAACTGCTATAATACTGCCTGCTATGTACAAGAATATAACTACTATAATACCGTTCCTATGTACAAGAATATAACTACTATATAATACTGCCTCCTGACAGTTAGAACATGTTTTCTCCCCCAGTTGATTGTTGTAGAGTTTGAATATCGTCATTGTGCCCAATTTCTGGATCATACCAAGAGATACTAATGGCTTCTTTCCACCCAAATGTACCAGATGTACCACAAATACTGCAGCTGTCCGGTTCTTCCCAGGTGGAGGACCAGCCATGGTTTGGAGATGTTTGGTTGGGCTTTGTCTGTCATGCCTGGGGTGAAGAATTTACTATAAAAATCATTCAGAATGTCTAGAGTAAGAACAGTTTAGGGTGTAAACAATTTTTAGGTCACTTTGTACATTTTTGAATCCTGACCGTTGACTATGACAATACGTGGGGGAAGGGTTGGGGTGTGGTGACGTCATGTGGGGTATTTTAGGACGCTGCTAGTATCGGAGTGACTCAGAGGCACGGTGGAGGACTCCAGAATGGACAGGTGAGACTCCAGCATCCTTCGCGATATCACTTTATTACTCATTGTATACAGCACACACGCGTACAGACACACTTCAGTGATCCGCAGCACGTTCTCTTACTAACATCGAGAGCATCTTGGGCAAATTTGATGAAGTAATCTCTGTCCTGGCTGACTCAAAGCAAAGCTCCATAGATGATCACAGCAAAACTTAAGTGGTTGGGAGGTTAATAATAATAATATGATGCGCTATATTTGTGGTACACATCATATATCCAGTGACAGCTGCTTGGTTGGTTTTTAAATATATAATTACTAATTTCACTATAGATTATACCATTTTGTGTAGTTTTTTTTATATTTTTTAACATTTTTTATATATTTATTTGCATTTCTTTTCTTAGTATTATGTTTACTTTTTACTGTGTGTTACATTTACTTCTTTATGTAGGTTACATTATATTAGTATACGGTGACATTACAGATAGCAGATATGATTACCGGAGGCAGCTCCTCATTTACATACCACACGGCTCACTCTAGAACATTTCATTCATACTTTTAGAATAACGGAATCTCTTTTTGACTGCTCTTCCTAATTCTTCTTGAGATAACCATTTGTGTGTGATTGGTCTGGATTCCCCAAGCTAACGTTGAATTGTTTATATCTAGTATCTGTTTAATTTGTTCTATGTGTCATTGTTCTGTACCCTAAGTGTCAGTGTATCCATGTTCCACAGCTGTAAATGTCAGTGTATCCATGTTCCACAGCTGTAAGTGTCAGTGTATCCATGTTCCAGAACTGTGTCAGTGTATCCATGCTCCAGAGCTGTGTCAGTGTATCCATGCTCCAGAGCCGTAAGTGTCAGTGTATCCATGTTCCACAGCTGTAAGTGTCAGTGTATCCATGTTCCAGAACTGTGTCAGTGTATCCATGTTCCACAGCTGTAAATGTCAGTGTATCCATGTTCCACAGCTGTAAGTGTCAGTGTATCCATGTTCCACAGCTGAAAATGTCAGTGTATCCATGTTCCACAGCTGTAAGTGTCAGTGTATCCATGTTCCAGAGCTGTAAGTGTCAGTGTATCCATGTTCCAGAGCTGTAAGTGTCAGTGTATCCATGTTCCAAGCTGTATGTGTCAGTGTGTCATTGCTGTAATATTCCAAGCATCAATGTGTCTTTGTTCTGTACTCCAAGCTTTAGCTCATCATTATTCTAGAGCCCTGTGTCTATCTGCTGTTGTTCTAGAACCCTTATTGTCAGGAAACCATTATTATGTTTCCAAATTATCAGTTTTCCATTGATCTGTATCCCAAGGTTCACTGTGTAGTTAAGAACCCCAAGTGTCAGACTGACCTTGTTCTAGAACCCTAATTGTTACTGTGTTATTTTCTTGCTCCCAAGCACCTGTGTGTCATTGTTCTAGAACTTTTAAGTGTCGGTGTCATTATCCTGTCCCCAAGTGTCAGTGTGTAATTTGTTATCGCAATCCTATATCACTACATTATTGTTTTGTATCCCGAGTGAAGGTGTGTGAATGTTTGTGGATCCTAAGTGTCAGCATGTCATTGCTCTGGAACCCAAAGTGCTACTGTGTCGTTATCTTGTTCAAAAAATCTAAGAACCCTAAGTGTCAGTGATCTAGAAATGATCTAGAATCCTAGTTATCTATGTATCATTCTTCTGTACTCTAATTGTTAGAATGTCATTGTTCTAGAATCCCAGGCATCTCTGTGTCTTTCTTCTGTACTCCAAGTGTCAGCATGTCATTGTTTTAGAACCCTAAGTGTCAGTGTGCCTTTGTTTTGTGTCCAAAGTATCAGTTTCCCATTGATCTGTATCCCAAGTGTCACTGTGTCATTGTTCAAGAACCCTGTGTTAGATTGACCTTGTTCTAGAACCCTAATTGTCACTGTGTCATTTTACTGTCCCCAAGTATCAGCATGTCATTGTTATAAAATACCAAGCACCTATATGTCATATTTCTTTACTTTAAGTGACACTGTGTCATTGTTCTAGAATCCTAAGTGTAAGCAATTTGTCATAGTGTCATTGTTCTAGAACCTTAACTGTCAGTATCCTATACCCCGAGTGTCAGTCATTATCCTGTACCCCAAGTGTCAGTGTCATTATCCTGTACCCCGAGTGTCAGTGTCATTATCCTGTACCCCAAGTGTCATTGTTCTGTATCCTAAATATCAGCATGTCATTGTTCTAGAACCTTAACTGTCAGTATCCTATACCTCGAGTGTCAGTGTCATTATCCTGTACCCCAAGTGTCATTGTCCTGTACCCCGAGTGTCAGTGTCATTATCCTGTACCCCGAGTGTCAGTGTCATTATCCTGTACCCCAAGTGTCAGTGTCATTATCCTGTACCCCGAGTGTCATTATCCTGTACCCCAAGTGTCAGTGTCATTATCCTGTACCCCAAGTGTCAGTGTCATTTATCCTGTACCCCGAGTGTCAGTGTCATTATCCTGTACCCCGAGTGTCAGGGTGTCATTATCCTGTACCCCGAGTGTCAGTGTCATTATCCTGTACCCCGAGTGTCAGTGTTTTCCTGTACCCGAGTGTCAGTGCATATCCTGTACCCGAGTGTCAGTGTCATTATCCTGTACCCCAAGTGTCAGTGTCATTATCCTGTACCCCGAGTGTCAGTGTCATTATCCTGTACCCCGAGTGTCAGTGTCATTATCCTGTACCCCGAGTGTCAGTGTCATTGTCCTGTACCCGAGTGTCAGTGTCATTATCCTGTACCCCAAGTGTCATTGTCATTATCCTGTACCCCAAGTGTCAGTGTCATTATCCTGCTACCCCGAGTGTCAGTGTCATTATCCTGTACCCCGAGTGTCAGTGTCATTATCCTGTACCCCGAGTGTCAGTGTCATTATCCTGTACCCCGAGTGTCAGTGTCATTATCCTGTACCCCGAGTGTCAGTGTCATTATCCTGTACCCCGAGTGTCAGCGTCATTTATCCTGTACCCGAGTGTCAGCGTCCATTATCCTGTACCCCGAGTGTCAGCGTCATTATCCTGTACCCCGAGATGTCAGCGTCATTATCCTGTACCCCGAGTGTCAGCGTCATTATCCTGTACCCCGAGTGTCAGCCGTCATTATCCTGTACCCCGAGTGTCAGCGTCATTATCCTGTACCCCGAGTGTCAGTGTCATTATCCTGTACCCCGAGTGTCAGTGTCATTATCCTGTACCCGAGTGTCAGTGTCATTATCCTGTACCCCGAGTGGTCAGCGTCATTATCCTGTACCCCGAGTGTCAGCGTCATTATCCTGTACCCCGAGTGTCAGTGTCATTATCCTGTACCCGAGTGTCAGTGTCATTATCCTGTACCCCGAGTGTCAGTGTCATTATCCTGTACCCCGAGTGTCAGTGTCATTATCCTGTACCCCGAGTGTCAGTGTCATTATCCTGTCCCAGCGTCAGGTCATTATCCTGTACCCCAAGTGTCAGTGTTCATTATCCTGTTATCCCCCGAGTGTCAGCGTCATTATCCTGTCAGTGTCATTATCCTGTACCCCGAGTGTCAGTGTCATTATCCTGTACCCCAGTGTCAGTGTGTACCCCAGTGTGTCATTATCCTGTACCCCGAGTGTCAGTGTCATTATCCTGTACCCCGAGTGTCAGTGTCATTATCCTGTACCCCAAGTGTCAGTGTCTGTACCCCGAGTGTCAGTGTCATTATCCTGTACCCCGAGTGCCAGTGTCATTGTCCTGTGTCCCCTGTAGTGTCAGTGTCAGTGTTGTCATTATCCTGTACCCCGAGTGTCAGTGTCATTATCCTGTACCCGAGTGTCAGTGTCAGTGTCATTATCCTGTACCCCGAGTGTCAGCAGTGTCATTATCCTGTACCCCGAGTGCCAGCGTCATTATCCTGTACCCCAGTGTCAGTGTCATTGTCCTGTTGTACCCCGAGTGTCAGTGTGTACCCGTCTTATCCGGTGCCTACCCCGAGTGTCAGTGTCCTTATCCTGTACCCCGAGTGTCAGTGTCCTTATCCTGTACCCCGAGTGTCATTATCCTGTACCCCAAGTGTCAGCGTCATTATCCTGTACCCCGAGTGTCAGTGTCATTATCCTGTACCCCGAGTGTCAGTGTCATTATCCTGTACCCCGAGTGTCAGTGTCATTATCCTGTACCCCAATTGTCAGTGTCATTATCCTGTACCCCGAGTATAATATTTAGAATAAAAAAAAACATAAAAGTTGCAATACCAGCGACAACCACCAGGAGGAGCAGAGACGCTTGTAATAGTGTTATAAGTCATTAACATATCAGAAGACATTTTACGCTGTGACGCAGGGAGGAAGATGAGGGAAGCAGATTCCTTGAGCGTAGGTCCAGTATTAAAGTAATATTTGGGGTCCCTGACTATATGGACAGGTGATGGATAACAGCCCACCATATACACTGTCCTCTGGTGCACTGCTTTATAAGAGTTGTAGTTTTTCCAGGGTCAGTGCATGATTTGAATGGTGCTCTTCCTACAATACACCCCAGGACACTCGCAGACGCTGAACCAGCAGGGGATGATCAGGAGAGGTGAACTCTGGATGTGACTGGTGTGTAAGACATGAAACTTTGGCACAGGGTTACTACATGTAGTCTTGCATCTGTCTGGGTTGCTTCATGCTTCAAGATCTCAGCTTGCAGTCAGTGAATGGGAACACCTTTACAGGTTTAATACTTCTCACCACTGATGGGCTGTAACTAGCAATGAGCGAAGTTATGAAAAATTCTATTCTGCTGCTTCGCCGAATTTCACAAATAAATTTGATTTGTGATTAAATACTTTGTCACAAAGCCTATTTCTTTGTATGTAGCAGACGCAATGGCGGACAACGGCGATAACCGCCCTCTGTCATTGAACCCCCTCAGATGCCGCATTCATTGCTGATCGCTGCATCTGATGCTACAAGTAAGGCTTTTCAGGGGTTAATCACCTTATCCATTTGCTCGCAGAGAGGCTGTCGTGGCCACCTTGATTGAAAACACCATGCAAAATCTTGCCCAATAACTTAAAGGGGTAATCCCATGAATAATGTAAAAATGATAATCAGACATCATACAGTATATGACAATGCCTTTCTAATAAAGCTAGAACCAGCCCTGTACCTCACATGGGTCCAGAGATCTCCCCGTTCATTCCTCTGATTTATAGCAAGCTGACAGCTCAAGGGGAGTGTCTTTTATACTGCAGCCAAAGGGGCGTGTCCATGCTTTCCCTATCACAGCTCATAAGGCGTGTCTCAGCTTTCCCTATCACAGCTCAGGGGCATGTCTCAGCTCTCCAATCACAGCTCAGGGGGAGTGTCTCAGCTCTACCTATCACCGCTCAGGAGGTGTGTCTCAACTCTCCCTATCACAGCTCAGGAGGCGTGTCTCAGCCCTCCCTATCACAGCTCAGGGGGCGTGTCTCAGCTCTCCCTATCACAGCTCAGGAAGCGTGTCTCAGCCCTCCCTATCACAGCTCAGGGGGCGTGTCTCAGCTCTCCCTATCACAACTCAGGAGGCGTGTCTCAGCTCTCCCTATCACAGCTCAGGAGGCGTGTCTCAGCTCTCCCTATTACAGCTCAGGAGGCGTGTCTCCGCTCTCCCTATCACAGCTCAGGAGGCAGTTGAAGGATGGAACTGGGCGTGTGCGGCCTTCTCAGTGAGCAGGACAAAGAAATAAGAAATAAGAAATTAAGTGGCACTGTAAAGATACGTTTTACTGAATAACTCAGTATACAAATTTGTTAATTAGATGCAAATACAAAAGTATTCAGATCCAGGTGCTGGTTTTAAAACTATAGAATATTTTTCGTGGGACAACTGTGCTGGGCGGTGATGTCATCAGTTCGGGTTCGTACTGAACTTTCCGAGTTCACTTACCCGAACCCGGACTTTTTCACTGAAGTCCGGGTTTGGTGTTCGGGTGATGTTATTATTTTCGGTTATAACATGGTTATAGCGGAAAATTATAGCATTCTTAAGACAGAATGCTAAAGAATATGGTCATTTAGGGGTTAAAATAACAACCCACCTCATCCCCCTGATCGCACTGCAGCAGCATCTTCTATCTTCACTGAACTGGACCTGTCAAAGGAACTGTGATGTGCGCGATGACGTCACCATGCTCTCCACATGGGAGAGAGCGGTGATGTCATTGTGCACATCTCAGGTCCTGCTGAATGAAGATAGAAGAGACTGCTGCAGCGCCATCAAGTGGATGAGGTGAGTTGGTTTTTTAACCCCAAAATGTCCATATTCTTTTGCATTCTGTCTTAAGAATGCTATTATTTTCCTATATAACCATGTTGTAAAGGAAAATAATAAAGTGAAGTTCGGGTCCCCATTGACTTCAATGGGATTCAGGGTCAAGTTTGAGTCCCAAACCCGAACTTTGACCTGAAGTTCAGCTGAACCTGGCGAACCCAAACTTCCACGGGTCTGCTCAACCCTAGTGGTGATGTCACATGTCACCCTGCGTGACATTTTGCGCGGTATCTTCAATCAAGATGGCCATGACGGCCTCTCCGCGAGCAAATGGACAGGGGGAGTATGTTGGGGTTTTTTTACCGCCATTTCAGGAAAAATAGATTTGTTACCACGAAGCGCCTGGAAATTCGGCTTTGTGGCGAATCAAATTTTTCCTGAAATTCAGATCAAAGTCAATTCGTTTGGCTTCGATCCGCTCATCACCGGTTGTTCCAGTCTAGACAATCCTCTGTGATCTCCAAAGCCTGGACTTCAGATCATGCTCCGAAACAATGTAACAAACCCACAGCTGTGATTAGTATCGGCTGTATACAGGCTTTTAGCTTAATGTGAATGCTTCCATTTACTGACAGCAAGCAAAGATCTTAATAATGGTTAGGAATGAACCTTTCTAATCTCTCTTCCCCCTCCAGTCTGCTGCTGAAGCGTAATAAGTTCCTGTACCACTACAAGAACCTGCGCTGGGCACGAGGCCGGCACGAGACTTACCTGTGTTACATCGTCAAGCGCCGGTACAGCTCGGTTTCCTGCGCCATGGATTTCGGCTACCTGCGCAACCGGAGTAATTGCCACGCAGAGATCCTGTTCCTGCGCTACCTGTCCATGTGGTTGGGGCATGATCCGAACAGGGCGTTCCGGGTCACCTGGTTCAGCTCGTGGAGCCCATGCTGGGACTGCGCCCGGCGCACCACCGAGTTCCTGCTCAACCATCCCAACCTCACCCTCCGGATCTTCAGCGCCAGGCTGTACTTCTGCGAGGAGCGAAACGCGGAGCCAGAGGGGCTGCGGAGGCTGCAGAGGGCAGGGGTGCGATTGGCGGTCATGAGTTACAAAGGTAAGATGTAGCGGCAAATACGACGTCTGCTTGTCAATGACAAATTCAGCTCTGCTACATCACCTTGTCTGCCTTCTTAACCTTTCATAGACTACTTTTATTGTTGGAACACCTTTGTGGAGACTCGAGAGCAAAGGTTCGAGGCTTGGGATGGATTGCATGAGAATTCAGTACGGCTATCGAGAAAACTGAGGCGTATCTTAGAGGTAAGTACAAGCGTCTCTTAGTAAGCTGTGGTCCAGTCCGAAAAACTCTTTTTGTAAATGTTGACCCGCTTGATCTGACTCAGGAAGACCCCACAGACCCCCACCCCTCTCTACCATCTCTATATCCTAGAAATAAGGTGACATTTGTCTCATTCGTTTAGTTGAGCTCACTTCCCAAAAAGAGGAAAAAAAAATATTTGCAGTACCACTGACCACCACCAGGTGGCGAAAAGAGACCTTTCAAATCCCACAATCATTGGCAGATTATATTCTGTGTGTGCCATCGTGTATATAGGTGGCATCTACTCAAAATGTTAATTGAGGCCTATAATATAAAGACAAATTTCTGGTAGGGTGGTCACCTACCTAGATCTATGGGAACTTAAAGGGGTTGTCCAGGGTTGTACAAGTGATAGCCGATCTACAGGATAGATCATCAATGTCTGATCGTGGGGGTCCGATATCCTGTAATCCTGTCAATCAGCTGTTTCAGTCGGCGCTGGAACTGCACAGCGCCATCATTTACGTAGTGGACGGTGCTGGTAACTGCAGCACTGCTTTAAAGGGCATCTGTCAGCAGTTTTGTACCTATGACACTGGCCGACCTGTTACATGTGCGCTCGGCAGCTGAAGGCATCTGTGTTGGTCCCATGTTCATATGTGCCCGCATTGCTGAGAAAAATGTTTTATTATATGTAAATGAGCCTCTAGGAGCAACGGGGGCGTTACCGTTACACCCAGAGGCTCAGGTCTCTCTGCAACCGCTGTGAGCTCTGTACTTTGGGCCAGGCAGTGTAAATGGCATCACACTTGGCCCTGTCAATAAAACTGCAAAGGGCGCGGCAGTTGTAGAGAGAGCAGAGCCTCTAGGTGTAATGGTAACGCCCCCGTTGCTCCTAGAGGATCATTTGCATATAATAAAACATTATTTTTCTCAGCAATGCGGGCACATATGAACATGGGACCAACACAGATGTCTTCAGCTGCCAAGTGCACATGTAACAGGTCAGCCAGTGTCATAGGTACAAAACTGCTGACAGATGTCCTTTAGTTCCCTTCATTGGGCGCAGCTCTGCAGTAAATGGCGTCAGAACCACTGCACTCCTGTATCGGACCCCGACGATCAGACATTGATGGCCTAACCTGACATGGTGCAGGGTTCTAGGCGGGTGCCCCATTTGCATGGTCTGTATCGAGCTCAGGATCTCTGGAAGACTAACCCGCCATTCCTTCTCCTTTCTTTACAGCCTCCATATGACATGGAAGACTTACATGAAGCATTCACTCTTCTGGGACTTTAAGGACTGTCGCAGCAAATCTATATTAACAATTTTACAGAAATCCAGTTCAAAACTGGCAAATTGCCAGTAAATGTGAGTCTCCGAGGAGGAAGAAGTGGCGCTGAAACGCAGCGGAGAACCTGCATACAGATGAAAACTGTGGGAATGGTAAATGACTTCCACATTTTATTCCCCGACGAGACAAAAAGTGACATCGTTGGCAAAAAGAGAATCATCAAAAATAACAAAGGTCCCTCAAACTGCAATAGCAAAGACAATGTACAATACCACTGACCACCACTATGTGGCGCAAAAACCATAAATAAACCTTAAACATCTCAGCACAACACATCAAGATGGAGAAATATAGAGGGAAAAGAGGACAATGGCAGTCACAAAAGCAAATTCTTCTACTGGTTCTGATCCATATTGTACCTCAAAGGGAGGAGCATTATAATATATTCATATACATAGGAGCGGTATTATAGAACATATTCATTTACATAAGAGCAGTATTAAAGTAGTTATATTCTTGTACATAGGAGGCAGTATTATAGTAATTATATTATTGTATATAGGTGCAGTATTATAGTAGTTATATTTCTGTACATAGAAGGCAGTATTATAGTAGTTATATTCTTGTATATAAGAGCAGTATTATAGTAGTTATATTCTTGTACATAGGAGCAGTATTATAGTAGTTATATTCTTGTACATAGGAGCAGTATTATAGTAGTTATATTGTTGTACATAGGAGCAGTATTATAGTAGTTATATTCTTGTACATAGGAGCAGTATTATAGTAGTTATATTCTTGTACATAGGAGCAGTATTATAGTAGTTATATTCTTGTACATAGGAGCAGTATTATAGTAGTTATATTCTTGTACATAGGAGCAGTATTATAGTAGTTATATTCTTGTACATAGGAGGCAGTATTATAGTAGTTATATTCTTGTACATAGGAGCAGTATTATACTAGTTATATTCTTGTACATAGGATCAGTATTATAGTAGTTATATTCTTGTACATAGGAGCAGTATTATAGTAGTTATATTGTACATAGGGGGCAGTATTATAGTAGTTATATTCTTGTACATAGGAGGCAGTATTATAGTAGTTATATTCTTGTACATAGGGGCAGTATTATAGTAGTTATATTCTTGTACATAGGAGACAGTATTATAGTAGTTATATTCTTGTACATAGGGGGCAGTATTATAGTAGTTATATTCTTGTACATAGGAGCAGTATTATAGTAGTTATATTCTTGTACATATGAGCAGTATTATTGTAGTTATATTCTTGTACATAGGAGGCAGTATTATAGTAGTTATATTCTTGTACATAGGAGCAGTATTATAGTAGTTATATTCCTGTACATAGGAGCAGTATTATATTAGTTATTTTCTTGTACATAGGAGCAGTATTATAGTAGTTATATTCTTGTACATAGGAGCAGTATTATAGTAGTTATATTCTTGTACATAGGAGCAGTATTATAGTAGTTATATTCCTGTATATAGGAGCAGTATTATAGTAGTTATATTCTTGTACATAGGAGCAGTATTATAGTAGTTATATTCTTGTACATAAGAGCGGTATTATAGTAGTTAGAATCTTGTACATAGGAGGCAGTATTATAGTAGTTATATTCTTGTACATAGGAGGCAGTATTATAGTAGTTATATTCCTGTACATAGGAGCAGTATTATAGTAGTTATATTCTTGTATATAGGAGCAATATTATAGTAGTTATATTCTTGTACATAGGAGCAGTATTATAGTAGTTATATTCTTGTACATAGGAGCAGTATTATAGTAATTATATTCTTATACATAGGAGCAGTATTATATTAGTTATATTCTTGTACATAGGAGCAGTATTATAGTAGTTATATTCTGACTGGTTGCTCTTTCCTGCTTTCCTGCTTTTTCCTTCACACGTTAGTCAAATGCATATAAGCCATACTGTATACAAATAAATATCCATTTTAAGAGCCAGAATGCTGTGTGTGAATTAATTTTTATATTATTTTTCAAACATTATTGAAGAAAAAGAGCAGTATTAACTTTTGCTGTCGAGCATTAACCGTAAAGGGGTTTTCCGAGATTTTAATACTGATGACCTCTCCTTAGGAGAGGTCATCAGTACCTGATCGGTGAGGGTACAACACGCTGGGCCCGTAACGACACGTTCATCGGTCACATGGCCTAGGGGCAGCTCAGCCCCATAGAAGTGAACTGGGCTGAGCGTGATACCAAGCATAGCCACTATGCAATGTATGGCGCTGTGCTTGGTGAGCACAGAGAGAGCGCCAGTGCCTTCTCAAACAGCTGATTGGCCGCAGTCCCGGGTGTTAGACCCCCACCGATCAGATACTGATGACCTATCCAGAGGATCTGTCATCAGTATTAAAACCTCGGAAAACTATCTATACTGTTTATCACAGTCCTGTAGTAACAGGTTACGCTATGATATTTCTAATAGACGTCTCAACTTCTTAGCAGTTCTTAGAGTTACGAGCAGGGGCGTAGCTAAAGGCCCATGGGCCCTGGTGCAAGAGTTCAGCTTCGGGCCTTAACTCGGTGCTTTGTGGCAAGGGGCAGGGGGGGTGCACCTAGCTTTTCTGCTGCCTGAGGCAAAAATTTAAACGCCCCCTCCCCTTCATTCAAAATTCTCAACCTAACACCTTCCCTCCAGGCCTTGAAAACCATTATATACAGCACTACAAAACATACAGGAGAATACAGCACCACATACAGTGATGTCTCCTCTGATGTAAATGTTCTCTTTCCTCATCTTCTCCGTTCAGGCCAGACCGCCATGATGATTTCTTTCAGCCATCTCTCTTCTCTCTGCAGAGTTTGACAAATAGACATCTTAGTTTACTACTTTTCCATCATCCTCCCACCTTCTGAACTCCCCATCCTGCCACCTCTAATACAGTGCCCACTGTGCTCCCCAATACTATACTGCAGAAACAGATAATCCCCCTGAAAATACTAGTACCACACAGATAGTGCCAACATTGCACCGAATAGTAATAATGTCCCTTATTTTGCCCCCAGAAGTACTAATTCCCTTAAAATCCCCCCAGTAGTAATAATTCCCCTATAATCTGTGCCTGTACAATAAATACCCCCTTATAATGTTTACCAGTCAAAAAAATGCCCCCCTTATGTTTGCCAGTAAAATAATTCCCCCTTGCAATGTGTGCCAGTACAAAAATGCCCCCATATAAGGTATGGCAGTACAAAAATACCCTCTTATGTATGCCAATACAAAAAATGCTCCCTTATGACATGTGCCAGTACAAAAAAAAAAAACCTTTTAGTGTCCCCTGTAGAACAAATGTCCCCATAGTGGCCACCTTATAATGCGCGCCAGTACAAAAATGCTCCCTTGCAATGTGCGCTAAGTACAAAAAATGCTCCCTTATAACGTGTGTCAGTACAAAACACGACCCAATTTTAGTGCCCCCAGTTGATTGGATGTCTCCATAGTGACCCCCTTATAATGTGTGCCAGTACAAAAATGCTCCATTTAACAGCTGCAATGTCCCCATAGTGCTTTTTCCAGTTACAAAATAATGAACCCCACCCCATTGTGGCCAAACACCATGCTACTAAATAAAATAATTAACTCAAATACTTACCTCCATTCTGCTGTCAGCGATGCATTGCAAGACACGAACCTCTTCTAGTCTGTGCCCTGAGCTCTATGCAGCCCGACTCAGGCAGCGCGATAATGATGTCACCGGCTTCACGTACCTCTCCTGCTCCGCCGCTGCTCTCCAGGTCCAGCATTTTCTCCTGCCGTTGCGCTCCCTGATCTTCTCCGGTCTTGTGTTGCACTGTGGGCAGACTGCATACAACCAGGGGCGTAACTACCATAACGGCAGACCATGCGACTGCTATGGGGCCCAGGGCAAGAGGGGGCCCAGTTGAGATCATCTCCTCTTCTACTGGGGTGAAAACTTGGGTCATTGAAAGGGGTTTAGGCAGAAACCCTTCTGTCCTGTGTGGGGGCCTGGTCTGATCCTTGTTATGGGGCCCTTACTTCTCTATGTACACCACTGGATACAGCATCAGGTCATAGTGCGCACTACGTCCTGATGTGGTACTCAGTCGGGACAATGCAGTGTGGCCCCAGGGAGGAAGACCAGGGAGTAGGGTTGCCAACCGTCCGTAAATTTACGGACAGTCCGCGAAAACCCACTGTTTTGTCTGCCGGACGCTATGGAAAAAAACAGCGTCCGTGAAATTTATGGCCAGAACCCCGAATTCTGCACTGCACATGCGTACTTGTGTAGCGCAAAAAGGAGAAGTTGCTGGCTGGCTCGGGAGACCAAGGCTGAGCGGCGCAGACGCACTCACCAGGCAAGCAGCAGAAGTGGAGGACAGAAGTAGGAGGAAGAGGAGGGCAGGAGGAGGTGTCTCCATCACACACCACTGGCCACCAATGAAATTGCATCTTTCTTTCCCGCGCGGGCAGATGGATTTGGACTGCACAGCACAACAGCTGCAGTGCAGTGGAGGATCACTCTTTCAATCCTGTCTCCTGAACAGTGAGTGAGACTAGCTTCAGGCAGGGTATATACCATTAGGGGTATGGTAGAAGACTGGGAACAAGAGGTAGCCATTTTATGATTATATGCTCATTTGTTCAGGAATGCTTGTGCTGCCTATGACTTGTTCTCAGCCTTATGCAGCACAAGCATTCCTCAGCAAGTGAGCATATAAATAACCCCTTTCCACATAAAATGGCTACCCCTTGTGCCCAGTCTTCTGACTTAAAGGCAAACGCAGGCTCAGCTGCTGGGCTATCTAAACTACCGGGGACACTATGAAGGGCTATCAAAACAGTGGGCACTATAAGGGGCAATCTAAGCTCCTGGGAGCACTTTAGGGGGCTATTTAAAGGGAACCTGTCATCAACTTTATGGTGACCTCACCGAGGGCAGTATAAAATAGTGACAGAAATGCTGATTTCAGCGGTGTGTCATTCATGAGCTAAAAGTAAGTGGTTGCCGAGAACCAGCATCATAAACATTGCAGCCCAGGCCTTGAAAAGAGTCAAATCTACCTGAGAAGAGTCCTGGTTATTCATAATCTCCTACTCTCCTGCCTATCTGCTGATGATTGGTAGTTCTCTCCTAGAGAGAAAGGGAGAAAACTAGGTAGAAGCCTGTCAGTCATCAGCAGGTGGGCGGGGAGAGCAGGAATTCATGAATAACCAGGACTCTTCTCAGCCGGCCGTGACTCTTTTCCAGGCTTAGTCTGCAATGATTGTGATGTTGGTTCTCGGCAACCACTTACTTTTAACTTATAAATAACAGACCGCTGAAATCAACTCACCTGTCTCTACTTTATTCTGCCGTTAGTATGGGATGCATAAAGGTGATGACAGGTTCCCTTTAAACTACTGGAAACACTAGGAAGGGCTATCTGAGCTACTGGGGACACTATGAGGGGCTATCTAAACTACTGTGGGCACTATAGGGGGCTATATAAACTATATGGGGCTAGCTAAGCTCCCCAGGGCACTATAGGGACTATCTAAACTATATGGGGCTATATAAGCTCCCCAGGGCACTATAGGGGGCTATCTAAACTACTGGGGACACTATGGGAACTATCTAAACTACTGAGGCACTATGGGGGCTATCTAAACTACTGGGGCACTATGGGGATGATCTAAACTACTGGGGGCACTATGGGGACAATCTAAATTACTGGGGCACTAGAGGGGACCATTTAAACTACTGGGGGGACTGTAAGGGAAATTATAATTACTGGTAGCATTATAGCGGGACCTTATTTCTGGGAGCACTACTGTAGGTGCTATGAGAAAAATTGTTTATATTATGGGGAATTATTACTACTACCAGGGGTACTATTGGGGGTGTTATTATTTGGTATAATAAGGGTGGGCACTACTGCTACTTTCACGGAGTATTATCACTATTGGGGCACTATTACTAATGAGGACACTCTAGGAGAGAATTATTAGTATTAGGGGGACTTTGGAGCACTGTAACTATATGGGGGCCCACGGCACTGTTATATCTACAGTATAGTATCTGGGGACATTGGGGAGCACATCGGGCGCAGTATCGGAGGTAGCAGCAGGATGACACTGTTGGGACACCAGGAGGAGGAGGATGATAGAAAAGTGGTGAATCTAAAGTATCTTTGTGTCAAACTCTGCAGAGAGAAGATGTGGCTGAAAGAACTTGTCATGGCGGTCTGGACCGAATATAGAAGATGAGAAAAGATCTACATCAGGGAGAAATCGCTGATTTAAGAGGTGGTGCTGTATCTTCTTGTATGTTTGGTATTGGTGAATGTAATGTCCATCCAAATATGTCTCAGCTATGTCCTCAGAGCCATTCTCTGCATCTCTGGTCTGTTAATAAACTTCAGCAAGGGCTTGCTGGTATATGGCATGTTACTGCTGCAGCCAATCACCAATCAGTGATCTAATGCTGAGGACTGGCTGCAGTGGGCACATGCTATACACCTGCACATCAGTGTGCACATCACCAACATTGTGACAGATGTGCACACTTGCCCGTTACGTCCCTGTCAGTCTTTGTTTACATGGCCGCAGCAATGATGCCTGAAAGTCTGGCATGTCAGATGCATCATCACTGCAGCCATATAGCGGTTGGGATGGGACAGCTGAGATTTGTGGATTTTTTTCCATATGCTGCTGACATATTTAATTTTTAACTGCTGGACAATCCACTTTACTCTGAAGTGTTTTTGATTCAAGCGCATTTTGAGGGAGTGGAAGGGGGCGTGTCCTGTAAAAAGGGGTGTGGTGTATGTCCATAAAAAAATTTGGACTGTCCGTGAATTTTGCTTCAGTTCTCCAGAAAAATCTGAAAGGAAGGTTGGCAACCCTGCCAGGGAGGGGGGAGTACATCGCTACACTCACCGCTCCCGGGACCTCCTGCATACTAGGGAGCGCCTCCATAATGGGTTTACTTACTAGTATTCGCTTTATAAGATGCACTGCATACCACCGGCAAGGGGGACCACTGCGACCACTATAGCTACGCCACTGGTTAGGAGAAAGCATTTCTTCAGAACTTCCCACATCTTACACAACACCAACGCAGTTTAGGAACATATGAGAACTTCTACATTCATACATCTACTATGAATTACAATGGGATAAAATTATGTAAACATCACATCCCATCACTTTGGAGATGTTCGTGGGGGGTTATTATTACTCCTTGTGGTACCGGGTGTTTTACCGGCCAGGCACTATTACCTGGAAAAATGTATGCAAATTAGCTCTCTTCCTGGAGGAAGAAAATTGTCTCTAGTCTCACTTATGGAGCTGAAGCCATAGGATAAAATTGCTCATTGTTGCATACCTCCCAACCGTCCCAGATCCAGTGGGACAGTCCCGGATTGCAGTGGCTGTCCCGGTACAGGGGAGCTATGTCCCGCTGACTGGCAGCTGTCACTGCGTCCGTAGGACACAGAGACAGTTGGCATAATGAAGCAGAGAGCCATCGCCTATCGCCGTCGGCTCTCTGCACCTCTTGTCTGTGCGGGGGGGTGGGGCTGGCCGACAGGCATCCAAGGCTCCTCCCCCTCCACAGACCAGAGCAGCCGATGTCCTGCTGCTGCTAGGAAGAAGGTAAGTATATTGGTGTTTATTTTTTTTACTTTCTGTGAGGGGGCACAATGTGGGCATATTACTGGGGGCACAATGTGGCATATTACTGGGGGGCACAATGTGGGCATATTACGGGGCACAATGTGGGCATATTACTGGGGGCACAATGTGGGGCATATTACTGGGGTCACAGCTGGGCACATTACTGGGGGGGCATAGCTAGGCATATTATTGAGGGTACAATGTGGGCATATTATTGAGGGTACAATGTGGGCATATTACTGGGGGCACGATGTGGGCATATTACTGGGGGCACAGCTGGGCATAATTCTGTGAGCTCACAACGTGGGCATAAATACTG
This sequence comes from Rhinella marina, assembly GCA_900303285.1. Lineage (NCBI taxonomy): Eukaryota > Metazoa > Chordata > Amphibia > Anura > Bufonidae > Rhinella > Rhinella marina. The sequence goes on along the minus strand of ONZH01014145.1, from coordinate 14,664 downwards.
TACGCTGGCATAAAAGGGGAATAATTACTATGTGGGGACATTAAGGGGACTGGGTGGGATTAGGTGTAGGTTTTGGGAGTTAGGTTTTTGGCGGCGTTAGAGGTGTGGCCTAGTGCAGAAAAAATTTGTGAGGTATGTTGTTATGTCACCAGAAAGACCAGAGACATAAACAGAAACGTTACTCCCAATGTCATGATACAGAATGGGCTCCGCTGCACCAAGTGCACTACATCTTAATGTCGCTCATGGACTTCAAAGACTTGCAACATGTACCATGATAGGAGAGCATTCATTTTGTTATGGAATAATTGCTAAGCTTTATTTTACCAGTAGCGGGCACTGTAGAATAATTATTACCGGCCTCTGGATGTGACAGCTCAAGAACTGAGGTCAGGGTTGTTATTAAATGAGTTTCCATGATGGAGAAACTGCATAAAAGCCTAAGATCAGTCTGCACAATGCCAGGCGTCTGCTGAAGTGATGTAAAGCACGTCGTCTCTGGATTCTGGAGCAGTGGAAACGTGTCCCATGGAGTGGAGAATCCCCTCTCACTACCTGGTGGTCTGATGGATGGTTTTGGAATGGAATGTCCAAGTCCACGGCGGTGTGTTGGTCCGGGGTCCATATATTTCTGGTCATATGGTGCAATTAATCAGAAAGCTGTAAACACCACTAGTTTACATATAAGGGGCCACAAATTAGTAACTTCTCCCAGTGTAGAGTATGGTCGTATCAAATCCAACTTATATTGTCCCCATAAAGTATAATCATGAGATCCAGGGAGATTAGATCTATGGAGCTGTTTGCAAGGTCCTCACAATGTTGGTTCATGTGCCTACCTGAAACATGGAGGATATAAGGTGGTCACTAGGAGAACGATGGCTCTGCAGGACCTAGGAGTAAAAAACTGATTTATTTTTTTTTTAGACAGCACTGGCTGAACTATAGAGGCTGTCCAGTGTGAGGACCTCATATCTCAGCATCCTTGAAGTGACTGGGGGGGCAGGAGGATATTGGATTTGATGGGATGGACCCTATTAGAATATACGGATGACATGTGGGGGTCGTCTGCTTGATGATCCACCCTGTTGGTTAGAGTACAAAGATCCTGCTCTGGAGGACTGAGGACCATCCATTCAGCTGTGATAGGTTTCGCCCCCTTACACCTTTTTTCACTAATACCAGGTGACTTCAGACTTACGATCACCTGATGACCAGCGGGTCATTGCGTAGACATGGGTTTGTCCTAGGGACGTTCCTATAGAGGGTGCAGAGTTAAGGTGCTTCCTGGTCCCTAGTGCCTGAGAGAGTCCAGTTTTTGCCATAGTCTTGAAATGTAGTAGGTGGGGGCCTATTAAAGATTTTCCTTTGGAGCCCAGGAGCTTCACATTACACTGTGGGTATTTTCATTAATGTGACTGCCACGTATGAGAGAACGTAGGAGGAGCCGCCGGTTCCTGCTCTTCGCACTATATATAGCTGTTTACTCATATATGTTTTTTTTTTGTTTTTGTGTTGGATTCGGTTGCATTCGACCAAACCCCAGCCTCTAGTTTCAGATTCTGCTCAGAATAAGACCCTAAACTGCGCAAAGAGGGAATTGAAACCACGGCTTGTAATGCCCACTCTTTCCTACGTGCCCGTCCATCACACTCAAAAAATAGGCTACACTCACACGAATGCCAAAATGGCAGCCATATACTGGAGAGTTGACCATCCTGGCAATGACTCTACTAGAGAGCACCACGGGCATGCATCTCCACCTCTTCTCAGCTGGATAGGATTGTGGATTGGCCATCAGGGGACCATCAGCCACCACTGGCCTCTGCAGAATTCACTGGAGGTCTAACTCACCCCAAATTTAAGAATGGTATCTCCCGTCCCTATTCCCACCAATTACCATAATGGAGAATCATCGATCTTCTGAAATAGGGATCAGTGAAGGTCCAGCTGGTTCATACATACATACCATACATGTCCATAATGGAAAAAGCCCTTCAAGTAAAATTGATTTGAGACAAGTTATCACCTTCTAGGTGCACCATGTGAAAAAGTTGATATTAAGGATGAGATCACCTCAACCAACCAATGAAAGAAGGTCGTCTTCTTGAAGGATAAAGGAGTAGGTAAGGAACAACCAAGCAAAAAGACCTCCTCCATCATCTGCCACCACTGGAACTCAGTATAATACCAACATGGTACCACCATCTAGTATTATTGAGAGGTACCGTATGTATGTGATGGAATATTGTGGGCATATTATTTCAGCACTTTATGGTGTAATTACGTTGTCTGTACCTGTATATGACTGATGTGTTATTATGTATGTTTTTTCAAAAAAGATTTATGTACATTCTGCATGTCATCTCACGAATATTTTACTGTTATTATGTGATCGCTCTATATCAGTATTACTTTGTCACTATATGGCATTATTAAGTGAGTTAACAATAGAGAAGAACAAAAAATTGCAAGCCAGGAGCATTCATTTGCTTGGTACCCTGGGTCAAATTTTTTGGTTATTGTTATGTACAACATCATATGACCAATGGGAGGCTTTATGTGCTACGTACTGGCACCATCTTGCACCCAAATTGTAGTACAACAAGAAAATGTTGACCTTTCTGTTGCCTGAATATTTTTTACAACTTTTTTGATAACATGACCTAGTACTTGTAATGTGTACCAGAAGGGGGTGCCCATTTTTATTTGTACTATGGGTCCATTCTCCTCTATAATATGACCGTCTATGGGATTTCTGGGACAAATTGAAAATTGAAGAAGACTACTGTGTCTTTAAACAAGTAATATCTTTATTCATAAAAAAAATGTAGCACTTTTTTGGCAACTTTTTGAACTTTTTGGCATCTTGGGTTCTTATGATGAATTTTTGATTGTGACATTTCAATGATAGTGCAGTTTTTTTTTCTTACAAAATGTGATTTTTGCAGACAGCGCAGGGGAGACATATATACACATACTAGAGCCTTATATACATCATACAGTATCATACAGATATCACTTAGATTCTTCATTTGAAACAACCGTTCAAAAATGCATTTTACATCATGAACCGTCATTGTCCAGAGCATGCTCTAATTTTACACATTTTACAGGCCTATTAACAAAATACCAAAAATTTGTTTATGCATTTTTTTTGTTAGAATTTATTTGGCCTTAATATCTCCAAAGCATCAGCTTTGGTTTCACCCAGTGTTACAAGGCCATTCATTTCATACTTCTGGAGGTTGCTGCAGAGAAATCTAACACTTTCTACAGATTTCCCAAAAGATTCCAGGGATCCTCCTCACAATCAGGATTTGTTCGAAGTGGACAATTCCTAATTTAGAGGCCAGCCATGCCTCGGCTTGTGAGAAGACGGAAAGATGTTTCTGAAGAACCATGTGAGCCAAACGGGATAGAAAATAAAATATAAAAAATGTATCCTTTTGATTAACCATTTAATAAATAAATCTGACGTATTTTCTGTAAATCTTGTAACTTTTTGAAGGTCCTGGTCGTTCGTACCAGGAGGCCCTCCATCCTTATAATACTTTATATACAGTAAATACGGTTTTGATGGCGATGAATATATTATGATGGATCATGGGGCTTTTATGAAGATGTTGGTGTCTTCCCAATTATCTGGAGAATGATGTCACTTCCTCAAGGCTTCCATCTCACAAATTTGTTCCACTACTGATAGTATTGAGTTTTTATCCTTAGCAAACAAAAAAAAACCCCTCTTGAGATGTCCCAGTCCATGAATGGTCTACGGAGTAAACGTTGGGCAGAGAGGAGGTAGAGCTAGAGGGACCATTGACCCTGTTGTGTTTACCCCATCGGATCCTGGGACTTGACTCCAGTAAGTTCTACACTGTTACGCTTGGCGACGGGTTCTAAATGACTCTTCTCCTGGAAGTCCTTGGCAATTTCTTCAAATGTCCGACCCCTTGTCTCGGGGACTTTGAAGAAAGTGAAGATGAAGAAGATAATCAACAGACCCATGAAAATGAGGAAGACATAGGGGCCGCATCCCTCCTGTAGAATGGAAACAGATGGTTAGAGAGAGAGAAGAAAAAATATGAAGTTGGGGGAACACCATTAGGGAGTATTTTTGAATTTGGGTCTCAATCCACCCCATGTCCAAAATCAAACACCAAAAAGACTATCCAGTCGTTCCAACTTACCGCTGCATAGGGAAACAACATGCCCACTAGAAAGTTGGCTGTCCAGTTGGAGCATCCAGATACCGCCATGGCGGCTGGCCGAGGACCTTGACTGAAGAGCTCAGCTACAATGAACCAAGGAATGGTCCTGGGCCGATCTCAAACAACGCCACAAACAGATAGATTGCCACGATGCTGACGTAGCTCCATCCCATGGCAATGTCCTGCAACAGAATACAAAATGAAGACGTTGCCCTTCTCCACAGGACTCTAAAGGCTCGCGACATGGGGGTGGTCCTAGAGTGGTAGTGGCGTTATATCAATACTATTAGTAAAGTATATGGGGATCATAACCCAGTGTGGGTTTCAGTGAGGGCTTCTGAACTAGAGGGGTAAATTGGCAGGAGGAAGGACAAAATCTGAGCCATGGTCTTACGATTAGTTTCAGGGCAATTGTCAATATTAGTGCAAACACGGCCATTCCACCAAGACCAACGAGGTGCAGAGTCCGACGTCCGGCGCGTTCTACAACCAAGAGCTGAAAGAGACAAGATTATGGTTCATACTTTTAAAAATTTCTTGTGTAAAAGACTGACTGAAAATAATTCCACAAATCGTTCTCCCATTTCAATGCTATTGGGCCCATAACCTCGATGTACACCCCGGGGTACGACATAAGACAGACTCACCCCTTTAGATGCAGCTTCTGTATCCTATAGAACAGTGGACCCCAACCACCGGTCTGCAGCCCAGGACCGGGCCCTGGATGATTGTTTGCCGGGCCGCGGCAATCAGGACCCTGGTGACAAGTGGGGGGTGGCAGCGGCAGCAGGGCACTGTGGGGGCACTTCTTACTGGCACCTTATTGGGGGGCACTGTGGGGACATCTATGGGGGCACTTCTTACTGGCACATTATTGGGGGGCACTGTGGGGTATTTATGGGGCACTTCTTACTGGCACATTATTGCGGGGCACTATGGGGTATCTGTGGGGGCACTTCTTACTGGCACATTATTGGGGCACTGTGGGGGTATCTATGGGGCACTTCTTAGTGGCACATTATTGGGGGGCACTGTGGGGGTATCTGTGGGGGCACTTCTTACTGGCACGTTATTGGGGGGCACTGTGGGGGTATCTGTGGGGGCACTTCTTACTGGCACATTATTGGGGGGTACTGTGGGGGCATCTATGGGTGCACTTCTTACTGGCACATTATTGGGGGCACTGTGGGGGCACTCTTTACTGGCACATTATTGGGTGGCACTATGGGGGCATCTATGGGGGGACTATGTGGGCATCTGCTGAGGCCACAAAGAAGGGGTATTTTATAGGGGGGGCACTATGGGGAAGGGGGAGAGGAACACTATGGGGGCATCTACTGAGGCCACAAAGAAGGGGTATTTTATATGGGGGCTCTGTATAGGGACATTTGTGTTATATGTTATGTGCTATATATTTTAATATGCACCTTTTCTTTTGTTATGCGCGTGAATCAGTCAGCGCCAACCAGCACCCCACATAACCCCCGCCCAGTCGCTGGGAAAATTGTCTTGCATGAAACTGGTCCTGGGTGCAAAAAAGGTTGGGGACCACTGTGGAGATATTTGCATCACCCTAACACACAAAAGTCACATTATGGAATTGGAGACTCATTGTAAACATGGATACTTACCGATACCACCGTGAAAACAGTGTTGACCACACCGGCACCAATGGTTGCATAAATCGGATTAGGGACTCTTGCTTTTGTGAAGATACTTGTGGAATAGTAAAACACCTGCAAAGAAAAAATAGGTAATAAAACTCACAGAATAAAACATACAACCTCTCGCAAAGAGGACAGAAAATGAAGCTACTTACTGCATTGATGCCAGATAGCTGCTGAGAAAGCTGCAGAACGATGGCGATAATAATGGGTTGCCGATACTGTCTGGAACGGAACAATTCTATAAAGGACACAGGTTTCTCCTGTGCCATGCGTTCACCTTCTTCCTTCATCTCTTCAATGTCAGCCGTCACATCATGTGTTCCTCGAACTTTCTGTAGAACTAAATTCACATTGTGTATAGTTAGTTAAGCAAGTCCATATACGATAAGAAAGGCAAAGTAAAGTTACTCTGTCCAAGTCAAGTCAATAACATGCAAGGTGGGTTGTCTTCAGAAACCCAATGGAATGGAAGTTGACATCTCGGGCAATAGGTTTCATCTGCTACCATTGGATCAAAGAACTCCAGTACATGGTACCACCCGATATATATCCTGGTTTTGTGATCAATTAATTAAAAAATCCACATCTGCAGACATAGGGCCACCAACCTGCTGGTATACACACCAAGCGTAAAGAAGGACATCTACTGCAGACTTATCGGCGCTGAGATCTGAATGCTCTTCTCTTTTATGGACCCATTGATTACCCATTCTCTAAAATATTTTTGGAAGTGAAATTTGCCACTTTTCTAAGCACAGTTTTATATTTGTGGAGGTCACTCTTAGTGGAGATGCTAGAGTAGGTGCAAGGGTAGTAGACACAACAGGGTTCCTACCATTGTGCAGCCATGATTTCTATTGCTGGTGGCCAAATAGAGCCAAGAAAACCTTAACATTATAATATTGTGTGACGGAGCAATGACCAAAGTTTCATAGCCCCACCTAACATAATGAAATGAGTGTGCAGGCACAAATCTGCTGAAGGCAATCAAAAAGACAATAGGCAATGCAAAATAATGCATATATTCTTGGACCTGTCAATATTCCTAATCCTTATTGACTTTATCATATATGGAGGAGTAAAATGTCACCATTTCCAGGCCTAAGTAAAGTTTTTGCACCAGGGCTCAAAAAATTTCATGGATGATGTCAATGTTGGGTTGGAAGATAGACCACTGATGGATCATAAGTCTACTGGGAAGGGGGTTGGGATGTCATCTCTGTCATATGAGGTCTTACTTTGGCTTAGGATAAGACAGAAATTATCAAACTACTATGAATTATAGTTCTGTGAGAGAAGGGCCTTCAAGGAAATCTTTGAACCTTGCTTGGTAGAAGACTGCGTCATCTACCCATCCTTGGACCCCAAAGGAGAAAAGAAAAGGACCATCAGATATGCACATTACCCCCCTCAGTCATCCTTTCAGCTATGAAGATGAACAGTTCCCGATCAACTATAACCTTCTTTCGACTGATGTTTGAGGCATCACTTTCATAGGGTACAATGAGTAGACTTTGCTACAGACTCAACCCCGGTTCATGAAGATGTGGACTTTTAATTCATTAGGACTTAGAGACAACATGAATGTATTAAGGCAGTTTGACTTTCATTGGATCGTATCAAGAAAGTTACTCTTAAAAGTCCCAATAGATGGCATAAGAGATAGAGAAGGTCAACACTTCAGGCAAGAAGAAGACTCCAAAGCATTGAGAAGTGTTGACCATCTAATATATAAAGCTGAGTGTATGTATGTGTGTGTGTATGTCCGCTAAAGGAATCCGCACCATCGCAGCTACAATCACAAAATTTGGCACACAGGTACATCAGGTGTCCGGTAAGGTTTTAGAACGGGTCTCAGCTCTCCAGGATGTACCGTTCCTGAGATATTCCCAAAAAAATGCATTAGCCAATAGAAGCCTGGTCACATGACCCTTATCAGCCAATAGAAGCTCACAGGCAGTTAGTCTCCACACACACCAGGTTTCCATAACAACCCAGCCATATTCCTTCACTGCTGTAGGTCTGCTTTAAAGGGGCAGAGCGCTGTGGATTACACTGTTAAAGGGGTATTCCACTTACCATAAATATAACTTACATCTTAGACTAATTCATCATCAATCATTACCTCATATAATGTAAATTTCACATATTTACTGTTCAGTAGTAACAAAAGATGTTGTCTTCTACTGTTTCCTCATAAATTACCATGGCATCTACCTGTAATTCAGGACCACCCTCAAAACTTAAAAGCTCCACCCCCAGGTCCCGCTAGGTCACGCCCCCTTCCACTCCACAGTCTGAGAGTGAGGTGTTCAAAAGGACATCTCTGTGTCCATCGAGGCCCTGCGCCGGACAGAGGACAGGGAGTCTGAAAGCCAGACTGTCCAGCCTCCCTAGGGGCAGACTGATGTTAGGGTGGCCAGACGTCCGTTTTCTAGGCTGGACAGTCCGGTTTTCTAGCTTCATGTCCGCCGCCCGGGGCAGTGCCTGGACGGACGGAGGGATGTCCACCCTTTCAGTAGCTTTGGTGGCATGGCCGGTGAGGTCCGACTCTCTGGGGTGAAGACAGTGGCCACCCTAGTTGCTGTGGAGGTCACAGTTAAAGGGGAGGGCGCTGTGGATGTTACTGTTAAGGGGCAGGCTGCTGTGAAGGTCACGCTCAATATCTTTTAATGACGCACACACAAACATTAAATAAAATAGATGAAATATACCCGGGCGAAGCCGGGTCCTTCTGCTAGTGTCTAGATATATTGTAATTTAATATGGATCATCCACCCTAAACATTGGATACTAAACAATAAATGTCATCCAAAAGTCGGGCAAACACTGAATTCTTCATTTGCTCCTACTAATTTTATCATACATAGGCACAAAATGATAGAGGTCTACTACCACCAATACTGAGACCATTGGTAATCTCATGATACTTACTCTTCTGGGCTCTTTCATGCTCCTTCTTCATAATAAGTAGATATCGGGGACTTTCCGGGCAGAACGGTAACAGTATACACTGGATGACCGACAGGAAGACTGTGATCCCCAGTAAGAGTGGCCAGAATCTGGTAGACCCTAAGATCACTTCTAGACCAAAAATCTAAAAGAAGAAAGATAAATTATGAATTAGACAATGAGCGAGTAATGATAGAGGCTAGGATTGTTGTAGCCCAGCCCATAAGCATAGGCAGCCTGTTGATATGGGCATTGCTCCTCCTCAGATGACTGTATATTGTAGTATAAGCACCTCACACCACTACATACCTGTGCTATCAATATTCCCACTACGATGCCAAGCTGGTTCAGTGTCCCCAGAGCACCTCGGTAAACAGTAGGTGCCAGCTCTCCAATATACATAGGTACCAGACCAGTGCAGAATCCAGAGAAAATCCCAATGACGAATCTCCCAATAATAAGCATCTCAAAGGACCAAGCAATCTTCGAGAGAGCCATGAGTGCTCCTCCCACCAAGGCGGCGACATTGACCAACAGCATGGAGTTCCTCCTGGCAAAGAGAATTGGATCTTACTGGTTAAATATATAGATCTAGGCCATCAGCTGGACCTGCATCTAGTCATAAACATTGAGGAACGTATTTGGCCATGAAATGCGTTTGAGGTCTCTCACTTCATTGCGTCAGAGGCATAAGCCAGTTGACCTTGAAATGTTCTTCATTATTCTTAAAACTGAACCTGATTATGCTATTATGCCTGGAGGATCATCCACCAAACAGGATGCAGTCTAATGGGACTGGAGATGGTCTTGTTCTGATACCTAGGACATAGGTTGTTTGTCTTCAAATATCTTAGACAAAATATCTTCGAAAATTTTATAACTTTTTATATACATCATTAAATAGGGTTTGGGCACAAATAACATAAATGGCATATCCATAATTCAGGTGTCACTGCCGAGAACCCCAACAATGAAGGGAATGGAGACTAACCTCTGGATATAGATAACAGTCTAGACCCTGGGCAGAGATGACGGTCTAACCTCTGAACAGAGATGGCGGTCTAACCTCTGGACATAAATGATGATCTAACCGCAGGACATAGATAGCTGTGCAACCTCTGGACATAGATGACGGTCTAACCTCTCATAAATGACGGTCTAACCTCAGGAAATAATGGCGGTCTAACCTTTTATATATAACCACTGGACATGGCGGTGTAACTCTGATACAGATGATAGTCTAGAACCTTGATAAAGATGCATCTAGACCCTGGCAGAGATGGATCTAATGCAGAGATGAGATCTGATCATCTAACCTCTGACATAGATGGTGTCTAACCTCTGATATAGATGGTCTAACTCTGACATAGATGGTGGTCTGACTATATAGATGGATCTAACCTAGATGTGGTCTAACCTCTGACATAGATGGTGGTCTAACCTCTGATATAGATGGTGGTCAACCTCTGATATATGGTGGTCTAACCTCTGATATAGATGGTGGTCTAACCTCTGATATAGATGGTGGACTAACCTCTGATATAGATGGTGGTCTAACCTCTGATATAGATGGTGGTCTAATCTCTGATATAGATGGTGGTCTAACCTCTGATATAGATGGTGGACTAACCTCTGATATAGATGGTGGACTAACCTCTGATATAGATGTGTCTAATCTCTGATATAGATGGTGGTCTAACCTCGATATAATTGGACTAACCTCTGATATAGATACTCTCTGATATAAAACCTCAGATGGTGGACTAACCTCTGATATAGATGGTGGACTAACCTCTGATATAGATGGTGGACTAACCTCTGATATACTGGAGGTGTGGCTACTCCATTTGGTCATGCACTCCTGACCAGCCCATTTGCCCCACAGGTGGTTTTTAATCAGTGCAACTATAAAGCCGAGTAATTCGGCATGCATGTTAGTGTCTGCACTCCTGAACTAGGGGAGGCCTTTGTAGTACCAGAAATGGCAAAAGGCAAGTGGAAATTACATGCATGTGGAACAAAACACCCCCTGATTATATGGAAGCCAAGACTGGCACGTAACAGGTAGGACAAAGTGTTAGGTTCCCATTCTGCAGAGACCACCTTGACTGTGGTGAATGGGCTCAGATAATTTTGTACAAAATGTATTTGCCAAGAGTCTCTAATTTATTATACAAGCATAGCATGAGCTTTGGAATACTATATCACTATGGCATTTTGTGCTTTATCTGGTAGCGGTGTGCGGCTGCAATTTATGTATTTTCTTTCAACCTCTGATATAGATGGTGGTCTAACCTCTGATATAGATGGTGGACTAACCTCTGATATAGATGGTGGACTAACCTCTGATATAGATGGTGGTCTAACCTCTGATATAGATGGTGGTCTAACCTCTGATATAGATGGTGGTCTAACCTCTGATATAGATGGTGGTCTAACCTCTGATATAGATGGTGGTCTAACCTCTGATATAGATGGTGGTCTAACCTCTGATATAGATGGTGGACTAACCTCTGATATAGATGGTGGTCTAACCTCTGATATAGATGGTGGTCTAACCTCTGATATAGATGGTGGACTAACCTCTGATATAGATGGTGGACTAACCTCTGATATAGATGGTGGACTAACCTCTGATATAGATGGTGGTCTAACCTCTGATATACATGGTTGGTCTAACCTCTGATATAGTATGTGTGGTCTAACCTCTGATATAGATGGTGGACTAACCTCTGATATAGATGTGGACTAACCTCCGATATAGATGTGGACTAACCTCGAATATAGATGGTGGTCTAACCTCCGATATAGATGGTGGACTAACCTCTAATATAGATGGTGGTCTAACCTCTGATATAGATGGTGGTCTAATCTCTGATATAGATGGTGGTCTAATCTCTGATATATGATGGTGGGACTAACCTCTGATATAGATGGTGGACTAACCTCTGATATAGATGGTGGTCTAACCTCTGATATAGATGGTGGTCTAACCTCTGATATAGATGGTGGACTAACCTCTGATATAGATGGTGGACTAACCTCTGATATAGATGGTGGACTAACCTCTGATATAGATGGTGGTCTAACCTCTGATATAGATGGTGGACTAACCTCTGATATAGATGGTGGTCTAACCTCTGATATAGATGGTGGACTAACCTCTGGACATAGATAATGGTCCAGAATTGCACAACACAGGGTGGTAGAGAGGCACCATTCAGCGGAGGCATGGAGACGCCACCAGCTAGCCTCCTGCATAGAATGTAAAATGTATGCTATCTCACCGCCAATAGGTTAGCATTACGGCTAGGCAGTTACACCAATCAAAGTGCCGCACATGGACATAAATTTAGACAATTACTCGAAAAGCCATAAAACCTGCCACCATACGCTCATGGTGACCTCACAGTATCACGCTCTTACCTGCCAAAGCGGTTTGCAAAGAATCCAACACCAAGAGATCCAAACATTCCCCCGACGGAGAATATGGCCACGGAGAGCGACCCAGAGGGAGGTGAGCATGCCAGACGACAATGGGCGTCTTGTAGCGGTGGATATACGTGTCATTGTAGAAAGACTTGATGATCTGTGATTAACAAAGAAAATATCCCAAATCAAAATTTAAGAAACAGCCGACTGCCATGTTACCGTCAACAGCAGCTTGCTGATGGTTTCCAAGGAAGAAACGTTTACTAGAGGCTAATACATAAAACAAGTAAAACAAGTTACATCATATCCTATGCGCCAGTCACATCCAGAGCTGCAGACCAGTGATTACATGCAGATTGTTCAGGTTTATCAGTTCTGTGCTTAATCCTGACGTCTTGGATGATTATCACACAAAAACTGGTCGCTGTAAACACAAGACATGCAGTCCGGTTCAGCAGACGGACAATAACACTGAGCTGCACTAATATCTATCTAATTATCTATCTATCTATCTATCTATCTATCTATTTATCTATCTATCCATCTATCTAAAAAAATAAAATTCCACAGCACCACCAGACGTAAATCAAAAAGAAGATGTGATTTATTCACCAAGACAGCGACGTTTCAGTCCTCTTACTGGGACTTTTCTCAAGCACAGCTTGAGAAAAGTCCCAGTAAGAGGACTGAAAACGTCGCTGTCTTGGTGAATAAATCACATCTCTTTTGATTTACGTCTGGTGGTGCTGTGGAATTTTATTTTTACGTAGTAAGGAGCTGACCATCTCCGGAGCCACTGGCACACCTATACATCATATTGATTCTGCAGTGCTGCTTTCATTATTGCTATTTTATCTATCTATCTATCTATCTATCTATCTATCTATCTATCTATCTATCTATCTATCTATATCTATCTTACTATCTATCTATCTGTTTTACTGTGAATTCTATGATGCGAGAATAAATAGGTTCACACACAATAGTTAAGTGGAAAAAAATATAGTTTACTTAAATGATAAACAAAAATACAGAAGAAACAAGTAAAGTAAACAAGAATAAAACCAAAGATATACTTAGCTATGAGTTAAAAATACATCTGTCCGGGGGGAGCCCTCCACTGGATCACTAGGGATACCCGGTTGCGAAAGTAGTTGACTTCTTGACATGGCTGCACCTGAGCAGTCATGTCACTCCTGAACATCTGCATGTTCCATGGACCCCCAGTGGAATGTATATTGAATGATTACGGCTACTTTCACACTAGCGTTTTTTAATTCCGGTATTGAGTTCCGTCATAGGGGCTCAATACCGGAATAAAACGCTTCAGTTTTGTCCCCATTCATTGTCAATGGGGGCAAAACTGAACTGGAGACAACGGAATGCTCCTGAAAGCATTCTGTTACGTCTTCAGACCGGAGAGCAAACCGCAGCATGCACCAAGACAGATCCGTCATGACCCCCAATGAAAGTCAATGGGGACGGATCCATTTGGTGTGACCACAATGGTGAACAGATCTGTCCTTCATTGACTTTCAATGGAGTTCATAACAGATCCGTCACCTGCACACATACACACATACAGACATACACACATACAGACATAGACATAAACATACACAGACATATACACATCCAGATACACATACATACTTACATGCTCCTGGCAGGTCTCCACAGCGCAGGAGGAGCAGGACGGCGCACATAGGACGATTCCCCACATCACCCAGCAGAGGGCGCTGTGGGGAATCGTCATATGTGCGCGCCGTCCTCCTCCTGTACTGTGCTGCGCGGAGCTGCCGGGAGCATGTAAGTATGTATGTGTCTGTGTGTCTGTAACTGTGTGACATGTGTGGGGCCGGAGCGCGGTTCCGGCCCCACACATGTACCTGCGGCAGCACGGATCCTGCGGCACCCTTCACCTGCCGTGCTGCCGCTAATGTGAAAGAGGCCTACTTTTTGTATTAATGTTTTTTTATATTCAGTTCACTTATGTCTTCATGTTTGTATACCTTTCTTTACTCTGCTGTGTTTGTCTCATAGTTGTCTTATCTTTACTATTATTCTATTGTTGACCATACAGTCTGTGTATTTGAGGTCTGGTTTTACATTTATGGCTGTGGGTGGGACACTTCGCAAACATTGCCTCATCTAAACAAAGGTTAATCTTTACAAGTGTCCATAGTTAATCAATAGTCACCTAAGGTATATAAAGTGAGTGTCTGTAAGCCCAACAGTCCATGGAACATGCAGATGTTCAGGAGTGACATAACTGCTCAGGTGCAGCCATGTCAAGAAGTCAACTACTTTCGCAACCGGGTATCCCTGGTGATCCAGTGGAGGGCTCCCCCCGGACAGATGTATTTATAACTCATAGCTAAGTATATCTTTGGTTTTATTCT
>ONZH01014144.1:0-32670 GCA_900303285.1 Rhinella marina | reverse complement strand
CAAACAATTTACGTCTTTGTCCTATCTTTCTCTCTCTCCAAACCATTTTTACGGATAGCTGCCATATACGGTTTTAAACTGAGTAGTATACATACCACACTTGATCAATCTCATAATTTATGACTGTACCGGTTGATGCTAAATTTTTAAGTTGGGGTCCTGCGTCGTCATTCTAAATCCATCCGGCTGTTATCACCACCACACACGCTAGCCCAGGGGGCACTCCTCTGGCTCTTCCAGCGAAATCTCCTTCCTCCCACCTACATGCCCTCTCTCCAAACTATTTACCCGGATAGGGGACGTATTAGATATTGTACTGATGTTTTTTGTTTTTCTTCTTTTAATTGCCTCCTGACCTGTGATAGGCAGAGCATGGACACGTCCCCTTAGCTGCAGTGGGAAAGACACTCCCCTGGCCAGAGCAAGCTCTTTTTCCGTTTTCCGTGGTGGAAAAATCCATGAACTATAAGGTCCCAAGATAGGGGACGTATACAGTATTAAACTGAGAAGAATCGATACCATACCGGTTGATGCAACAGTTTTGCTAAATCCATTCTGGCTGTTGTCACCACACACGCTAGCCCAGGGGGCACTCCTCTGGCTCTTCCAGCGAAACCTCCTTCCCCCCACCTACAGGCCCTCTCTCCAAACTATTTACCCGGATAGGGGACGTATTAGATATTGTACTGATGTTTTTTGTTTTTCTTCTTTTTAATTGCCTCCTGACCTGTGATAGGCAGAGCATGGACACGTCCCCTTAGCTGCAGTGGGAAAGACACTCCCCTGGCCAGAACAAGCTCTTTTTCCGTTTTCCGTGTTTGAAAAATCCATTAAATATAGGGTCCCAAGATAGGGGACGTATAAGGTATTAAACTGAGAAGAATCGATACCATACGGGTTGAAGCAACAGTTTTCCCAAATCCATTCCGGCTGTTGTCACCACCACACACGCTAGCCCAGGGGGCACTCCTGTGAATCTTCCAGCGAAACCTCCTTCCCACCACCTACAGGCCCTGTCTCCAAACAATTTACCCGGGTAGGGGACGTATTAGATATTGTACTGATTTTTTAATTGCCTCCTGCGATAGACGGGAATGGAACTGGGGTCAACTGCTTGGGAAGCAGCTATGCTCACCACTTTACCACCAACAGCCACAGCAACTGATAAGAACAGATACTAAACTTGATGTCAGCTGCAGTGCCAGCATGAGCAGTGGTGTCACCTGCAGGCGGTGATGGACCTTCGTTGCACCTATTTTGGTGCTTCCCTAACATGTGAAGGGTATTTGCCTCGCCTTTCTTGGTCAGGGTGAGCACAATTACCATGAGGGTAATCACCAGGCTGTTGCCTGAGAATTTGGGGTAATGGTGGGATTAGGCAGCCTCAGAGACATCCATGCATGCTGCCCCTGCTGTTTCCTGTCCATTTCCGTGGTGTTTCCATCATTTTCTGAGGTTTCCAGGTTTTCACCCAGCCTTCCCTAGGCAGAGCCTTGGTCCCCCGCAAAAATGCTCGAGTCTCCCATTGACTTCAATGGGGTTCGTTATTCGAAACGAGCACCCGAGCATCGGGAAAAGTTCGACTCGAATAACGAGCACCCGAGCATTTTAGTGCTCGCTCATCTCTAATAATAATACTAAAGAACTCTATTCCAGTGGAGGTCTAGATGGTTGTATTTGAGAAAAGTAGATAAATGTAGTGGCTCACTAGTCTTGACAATAATGACTAGTTCGGTGCTACTAATCACTAGGCTATACCCTAGCCTTATTATGCTCAAAAAGTAGAAGTAGAATCAATGTGTGATGAGCACTCGTTTCACATTTGGTGGAAAATGGGACAATATGTATAAATATGGATATAGAGGTAAATCGCTTAAGGTGTATGACCGCAACAGTACTTGCGGTATTCTGTGGTATGGGATTATACTATGGTATATAGTTATATGCTTGCAATAAGGATTTTGGTTAGTATAGTTAGATGCTTGCAATGAAAAATGGCGTTACAAAATAGCGTTGTAGCTGGTTGCAACACCAAATGACATTCCAACTAATGGTATGCAGAGTAAAAGTACAATATTTATTTAACAATACAATCTTATTAGAGTAGAAAAAGCTACTTCTATTTTTTCTACTCTAATAAGATTGTATTGTTAAATAAATATTGTACTTTTACTCTGCATACCATTAGTTGGAATGTCATTGGTGTTGCAACCAGCTACAACGCTATTTTGTAACGCCATTTTTCATTGCAAGCATCTAACTATACTAACCAAAATCCTTATTGCAAGCATATAACTATATACCATAGTATAATCCCATACCACAGAATACCGCAAGTACTGTTGCGGTCATACACCTTAAGCGATTTACCTCTATATCCATATTTATACATATTGTCCCATTTTCCACCAAATGTGAAACGAGTGCTCATCACACATTGATTCTACTTCTACTTTTAGATGGTGTATTTGCTAAATTAATTTGTCAAATGATATAATATTAAATGTTCTAGTATTTAATACAATTCTATCAAATGATCAACTATAACTAATATAACTATTTAATTAAAATTAGAAATAATGATGAATCAGCAACTCACCAAATACATCAGTTATCAGTAATAATCCAGTTAGTATAGGTTTTATTGTGTTGACTATGAAATGATTTCAATGACTCAGTGGCTTTTGATCTCAATTAAAGGTCCCTGTTTGTAATTTAGCTGGTGTCATACTACCAGTGGGGGAGACTGAAAAACTCTGACAACGTGGATGTATGCCAGCTAACAAGATATGTGATGTAACCAAATGTGACCTAAACGGAGTTAGGGTATGTGTGCCTCTGCATCAGTGCCTTTCATTTATTTTAACTTTACGATCCATCTGTTCAAGTGTATTCATGTTTAACTAATTCCTGTAGATAAATACTGTGGTTTCACGTCATTATATCTTCTTCCCTGCAAGTTTTTATGACGTTTGTGGACATGATGCATTTTACAGACTTCATTTTATTGCATAATATTCCCATTAGAACACAAATGAACCTTTCAGTGACATTGAAAAGGCTTACCATTTTAAGGTTATTATCATAGCTCACGTATAGAGAAAGCTCTCCTGGGTAATTGGCTGGAATGCATTTATTCATTATATTGCTTTGTTAGCATGCATTTTTGTACAAATGATTTCTTTAGGTTGTTTAATGATCGTGAAATGTGCCAGAAAAAAGACAACGGAAAATTACTTACACCACTTACAATGTTTCCATGTGCACTGTCTGTTCTGTTATAATTCTAATTGTGTTTCATAAAGGAGAAAGCGAAACTAAATAAGTATAGAATTACATAGAATTATAGAATTTTGAATTAATATGTTTGGACTTTATGATTGTATAGTAAAACTTTTCAGTCAATTGTTGATGAATATGCTTTAGAGCTAGTATATATTAAAAATGTTCCAAAATATATTTTGGTATTTATTAGAGATGAGCTTATTTCCCAAAATTGGAATCAGGTTTGATTTGGTTGAATCAGCTGCCAGAATCAATTTGGTTCAAAATTAAAAGGGAATTGCTCTGTGTATGACATGCTGAGGTCTCCTAGAACTGTGTCCAACCTCTTTCATCTCCTTAATGCAAAGACAACATTAGTAATGTCAAAGTGACCACAGCATATATGGCTATCGGTAAACAGATGGTAGCTGGGGGTAACAAACAGCCTGTTTAAAAACTTAGGTCACTGTCAGATTATTTTTTTTTAAGTGTTCCAGAAATTATCCCCTTTTGGTGACAGAAGCCTTCTTCTTGTTCTTCTGATCTTTAAAATGGCAGTTGCAATTTTGAACGATTCCTGCAGGTTGAATCACAAATGTTTCAGATTTGTGAAAATTTAAATATTTTGAGAAATTTGTAATCAATTCACTCATCTAAATACTCTTAGTATTTATATTTTTCAAAGGGTATCTCACAAAACTGAGGCTAATGTATATGAATAATGTTTTAATTTCAAGTAGAATAAACAAACACAAACATTCTTTGCAAGCTGTTTAGAAGGAATGACCAAATGTAAGAAAAGATTAAAGATAATGAACACATTCAGGGGAAAATTTGGTCTTTATTAAAAATGCTCAGCAGTTTTTGCCATAAAGGGTTGTACCTGTATGTCACAGTGGCTGAGGGAATGGAGCGGGCTGCTGCTCTGAACCTACTACATACATGGTGGGTGCTGGCTGTATTATTCTGCAGGCACCGGCCATAATGACTGGAATCAGTGATGATACAGAAACTGGTCATTTAACCTCTCAGATGCCATGTACAATAGTGATCGTGGCATTTGTAAGGTTGGGTAGAGAGATGTGGCTCCCTCTGCCTTCCATTTGGAACATCTACAGTGAAATAGAGGGGCTCCTATCAGTAACCATGACATCCTGGGGTCTGCTGAAGCATCCCTGGTCTGTCATGATAATTTGTCTGCTAGATTTCTATTATGATGAATAGAACAAGGGATCAAAAGATCCCAGGTTCTAGCCCCCTAAGGGGGTACAAGTTATTGTTAAACTTGTACCCTTCCCAATTTTACATATACAAATATATAAACAATTAAAAAATAAACACAACAGGTATCGCCACATCCAAAAATGTCTAAAGTATAAAAATATAGCAGTCCACTCCTCTCTTGAGTGGAAAAGATCTGCCAAAGGACCTGCGCTTAGCATGATGACGTCACCACGCTCTCCCTGGGTGATCATGTGGTCGTCACCATATGACGTCATCACGTTCAGCGTAGGTCCTTCGGTAGGTCTTTTCAATGAAGAGAGGAGTGGACTGCTTCTGTGCAAGCAAGTGGATAAGGTGAGTGTTGTTTTTTTGTTTTTGTTTTTAGCTCAAAACGCCATATTACAGTAGCGTATTACAGTTTTTAACCGCCGTTCGGCAGGTGCACTTCTGTCTAAGCGGCCGTTAAAAACGGTCCCATTGATAGGCTAAATAGGGTTTTAACTACAGATGAGCTAGTCCTGAGGAGGATGGAAGCGGCTGCCTGCGCCCATGCGAGCGCAGGGGAACCGAGCGGTACAGTGCTCGTTTCGAGCACGTTCGCTCATCTCTAGTTTTAACACAACGATTCATGACTTAATTTGTAACTAATCTAATTTCTTGTCAAACTTTGGCAAAGCTGCTGAATCAAGTTTTTCAAAACTGTGTTCATCTTTACAATCTTTACAATCTCTGGCTGCAGCAGTGACCCGCTACAGCTGCAGTCCAAAGGAATACATTAGGTTGTATACAATCTTGTGGACTGCACCTGTCACTCAATATTTAAAATCAATTAGTGTTGCAGAGTAGCCCAGGCCTAAAATGCAGTTAACTTCCAACTGAATGACATATAATATGTGACATGTAATTAATGCACAACTATTTCTATCTGAATAGCAATGCAGTTTAGGGCAATAATTATTCTTCCTTCCTTTCTTTTCTTTAATGCCCAAATGTCGATGCACCTGCCCTGGCCTTAGTTAATGTAGTTGAACAGCTGCTATAGAAAGATGCCATTTTTACAGTTTTGCCCACAACCATCCACTTTCAAGAGCGAACAAACTTCTGCTTTTTGAACATTAGCATCAGATCATTTAGCTCAATGGAGTCTTAATCCCTTGAGACTGATTTCAGTGAAAGAAAAGAAGTTTTTCTTAGAGAATAATGATTCCTGAGGAATTAAATGAAGAAGTACTTCTTCCTAAACACCCAAGTGTGCTTCCTTTCTAAGTAAATATTAATCATGCCTTTTTCTAAATATTCCCCGGTGACCAGAAATGTTTCATTTTACCTTAATTAAAAGAATCATGTATTTCCTTTTAGTAATTACACAATAAAGATAATTCATTGCTAATAAAGTATGCATCAAACTGTCCTACAAATACACACACATAATGTATGTCATTTTTACTGATATAAAAAAAGAGTAAGAAAGATTCATCACAGATAATTGCTGCTCCGGAGGACATAGGTTTTAGCTGGTATAGCATTTTTAAATGGACTATTGTTCCCAAGTTCATGTTCATTGTATATTAATTAGATGTGGAGTGTAGCTAATATTCGTACGTCAATGTCTAGAGGGCACAATACAGCTTTAGGGCTCTAAACCTAAAAGTTATATTGTCACCAGCCTTTTTTTTACTAGATACTATACAGTAAAAGTGTAAATGTCAGCCAGTTGCTCCTCAGTGTGTGGTGACAAGCTGTGACTTTCCAGAGAGTATGATTAATATGAAAATGATAGTCTGCATCTTGGTGCTGATGAGTAAGTGACAATTTTAAATGTTGCTTTGAACTTAAAAGGAACCTGTCATCTCCGAAACAACCCCTGAACTAGAGTAAGCGGTGTATAGTGTAAGTGATGCTGAATCCGAACATGTAATTTTTATCTTCGTACTCACTTGCATTCTGACGCTGTGCTCTGACAAACCAGCAGTAAAATGCACTCACTGGACTCCAGTTCTCACATAATGGAGAGGACTCAAAGAAGAGTCCAGTGAGTGCATTTTACTGCAAGTTTGTGGGAGCACAGCGTCGGAATGGAAGTGAGTATGAAGATAAAACTTACATATTCGGATTCAGCATCACTTACACTATACAACACTTACTCTAGTTCAGGGGGTGTTTCGGTGATGACAGGTTCCCTTTAAATTGAAAATGTATCCTAAAATATTTCTACTCAAACCCCATCCCCAACTCTTACAGAGTAACTGATCACTTTCATTATACATATAGATATGTATATAGTATATGAAAAAAACTATATTACAATTTATCAAGTCCCTGCACTCCACAATTCTGGCTTTAAAAAAGTCACAAAATAGGGCTTTGTGTAACATTTTGCATTTTTTCACCATTCACGCCAGTTTTGAAAACTGGGTGTGGTGAAAGGGTTATTCCCATCCTGGACAGTGGGGGCATATTGCTAGGATATGCCCCCAATATCTGATAGGTGTCCCAGAAATGGGACTCCATACTTAGAATGGAGCCTGCAAAGTGCCCAAGGGCACCCTCCATTAATTTCTATAGGAGCAGCGGCTATTTCTGTAAGCTCCATAGAAGTGAATGGAGCAGTGGCCGCACTTGCATGGTGTTCTTTCCATTTATTTCAATAGGACTTCCAAAAACAGTTGGACGGTTCACTTCCATAGGAATGAATCGAAGATGGCAACGCATGCATGCTACACCCTCTGGCACTTTTTGAGCTCCATTCTACTATTTAACATAGCTTAACATACCATTCTACTATTTAACATAGCGATTCATGACAAATTCTAAGTATAGGTGCAGGTCCAAGAAGTGGGACCCACACCTATCCAACATGGAAATACCCCTTTAACTATGTTAATTAGATTCATTCCAGATTTATCACTACACCAAATTTTGCAAATATTGGGGGGGGGGGGAATGGAATTTACTAGAGACTGGTTCCAAACACCAGTCTTAGTAAAAAGGCCACTGGATTACGATGAGGCCAATTTATTAAACGACACATGCCACTTAATAAATCTGTCCTGTCTGTGCACCGGAAACTAAAGTCTATGCCAGCCAGTAGCTGTTGTCAATTTCAGATAAAAATTTATGCCAATTTTCAGGTATCAATTATTGTGAATGTGCCAGGCCAGGCCAAGGTGGCCTCACCCCCTTTTGTTAAGTTCCATGGCAAGAGGAGCAAAAAAAAATATATATATATATAAAAATCAGAATACATTTGCTGCACGTGTCATTTGCATCAAATTTTGCTACTTTTTTTCAGAAAAAACCTTGCATAAAGCTTTTATAAATAACCCCAGATTGTGTGACATTTGATACATTTAGCACAAAGTACACCAACAGAGACTAAAGCAACACTGATTTATCTTCACAATAAATTCCCCTCTTAGTGTTTTCTACATTGCAAATGCCTGAGCAGATGCTTTAAGGGATTGCTACAGGTGATCTAAGCTCAGTGCTAAAAAGCCTATGTAAAATTCTTACATATAATTCCTGTTTTCACTAAAATCTAAGACAGATCTAAATCACATAAGGCTTTGTTATTTTCTCATTATATGAACGCATACAGCATATGAAGAGAGGGAGCTCCCAATGCATATCCAAAACCAAAGGTGGCCATAGAAGTGTCCTTTTGGCCTCGTATGGCGTGCTATGCACTGACAAACTTTTTTCAGTGTATCTCCAATTTTCTTGTCTGAAACAGCTCCTTTGTACTGATGCTGAGAGAAAAAATTAGGTATTCATGAAAAGGAACAATTTGGAATGAATTAACATAAAATATCTATATCCATCTCATGTTGTTCTATTTTTTTTTAAAGTTTTTGCAGGGTTTAAGCTGGTTATTTATTACATGTCCTATCAGAAAGAATAATAAAGAGAAAATTTCTTCTGTGTTCTTTATCATCATCCAACAAATTCTCTGAACTAATGCATCTGTTGCTCTATGGTGGATCTTGAATATTTCATTCTGTTTATTCAGTTTATTTTTTATGCACTGCAGTCATACCAATGGGGGGAAAAAACAATATACACTGCTATGAATGTTATCATCTGTTCATACGCTTGTGTATTGTCCGTTGCTCCCTGATGAGTTGATTTTTGTGTATGGATACATGCTGCTGTCTCTGAGTATTCCTGTATATCATTACCACTACATTGGGGGCTTTATATGCATTTGCTTAACCAAAACCAAACACGAATGTATATTCTACTCCTTTTGCATTACATTTTCTAAACATTATAACTGTGTTTGGAGCCTAAATTAATCATGTAGGTTACTACATCAGTCTATTTTATTAATTCTACCAAGTGTTTTTCTCACTGACTGAAACATGGTGCTGCCTGGACCTTAAAATCTGTCACACGGGGAAAAGCAAATGCGGAGGTTTGGTCAGCGAATCAACCACACGATGGGGAGCAGTAAAAACTGCACGGTACTCAATCCTCCACATCATCTCCACTAGAAATTAGCAACAAACATATGCCTTTCCATGAACTATACAAATACAAGAATATCTAAGATACATATGATTATAACCTTGGATGCTTGTATTAAGACATTTAATGCCCAGTTTGGATGATTTTGATGTATGTTTTACATAGGGATGAGATGAGTAAAGTTTTCTAAAATCCCCCCCAATCAATTCAATGCGAATTAATTTGTGATGAAGCACATTAAAAATCAGCTATTTACTGGCTGCAGGGACCATGTATCTTGGTGTGCATTACTGTGCAGCAGAGAACCAAGCATAGATAGTCCACTGTGGTTGTGAAACAGTTACTGTGCATTAGTTTGACGGACAGTTGACAGGCGTCACTCTTAGAATCAGTTCACACTTCACTTATTTGGTCAGTTATGGGTCCAAAACTAACCAAATAACTGAAGTGTGAACTCAGCCTTACAGGTCAATTTTAGTGTCAGGTTTAAAGGACTTAAGCGTGCAGTGGCTCAAGATTCTAGAGTGAAAGAGTACACTCCTTTTACACTGTCTGCTGATTCCACATAGATTGCTACAGAACCTGTTCTGTTACACGCTGAGACAAGTAGTGGGCCCATGACAGAGTGGAGACAGTGTCAGCAGTAAGTTTGTGTTGACATCACTGTTTATATTTCCTTTCTTCTGATCAGAAAAGCAACCCAAAATAATGGATCCTGTCTTTTGAGCATCCACCTTTACATGGTCAGTATTGATCAGTATTGCTAAGGCCAAAAAAAAAAACAGAAGTGAATCCAAAACAAAGATTGCAAGTTATTGGAATATTTGCATGTCTTCTGTATTTTGTACCCACTCCTGCTTTTGGCTTCCAAATCATGAGCAAATCCTGATGCAAAATACTCACCATGTGATAGAGGCCTTATGATCCAAAAACAGGATCAGTTGTGCTTTTCATTTTTAGGTTATTCTGACAGTTCATGGTGAGAGTGATGTCAACAAGGCCAAACAGGGACACTAGTGGCCCAGTCACAGAGTTCTGAGGGTGGCAAGATCAAGAGGAGTCAACATAGTGGCCCTGCCACAGAGTGGGGAGGGTGGCAACAGAATGAGAAGTCAACCCAGTGGCCCAGTCACAGAGAGGTGAGGGTTGCAACAGCATGAGAAATCAACACAGTGGCCCAGTTACACAGTGGGTAGGGTTGCAACAGCAGGAGGAGTCAACATAGTGATCCATTTATAGAGTGGTGAAGTGGGGGCAACATCAGTGGCAGTAACAGCACAAGATAATGGTAGTATAAGAAGATGGCATCCGAGGTAGCAGGTGTGTGGTGGGTGGCAGCATCAGAATAGTGGCTGAAGCACGTGGCCAAAAGTAACAGGCCATTTTTCACAATGTTTTGGTATTGATCTGGTCTAATTGATCATGGAATGGGGGAGGAGGGGGATTTCCCCCCCCACGGGGGATCGGCTACATCATCATCCACTACTGTCTGCACATTACTGATGTCACTATCATAAGTCTCAGGGCCACGTACTTGTCCACTCACAACACCTGCCCCAACGCAACTCTCATTGTTACTACTTACACACCTACAGGGAATCAGCGTATCTCTCCTCCAAATCTTGGCTGAGCAATAGCTGCTGACTATCCTTAATAAGATTGTCCTTGCTGAAAAGTGGAACAGAGCTGACAGCATACAATACTTCCTGAGCAGAAGGAACTGAAAAATGAAGGTTCAGGACAGGTGGGGGCACAGAGCTTGTTCCTAGGCCATGGCAACTAAGCGTGGTAGCAGAAGAAACCGCAAACTCTTGGCTGGGGGTGTCTGAGGTCAGTTGAGATGATGTTGAAGACAGAGTCAACCATTCAAGGACAGCTGGGTTGCTGGTCAAAACACGACCACTGGATGACATTGTCAACTCTGGCCTGATGCCTTGACTGCTGCTACCACTTCCCCACCCCCTCTTCTGCTGCTACTTCTGCCAGCTCCAGAAACATTTTTGCACCACACATTCACTTGGAAGGCCCTGGCACCTGTCTGTTGGACATGCTGTACTGTACTGCTGTCTGTACTGTACTGCTGTACTAATAGTAACTGTAAGTGTGAAACAGCAGTAGCATTAGAACACAATTTCACCCCAATTACAGAATCCAGGATTAATGAATTTACTTATGCATAAAAGAACCCAAAATCAGTAGTATCAGTAGTACCCTGAGCAAAGGTGGGCCCCTAGGATTCCACACCCTGCACAAGTGGCAGATAACACATTAGATTTACTGCACTACATACATATATTCAATGTACAGCACCTCAACCAGCCTATCTTCATATAAAAACGTGTTAGATTATTTATTATATTTGAATGTATCCGTATGGTGGGCCCCCAAAATAAATTTTACTGGTGGGCCCTAGGTACCCCCAGTCCGACACTGGTAGTATCTGCCCCTAATTTCACTATGTATATATATATATATATATATATATATACTTCAGCATTTCTTGTGTCGGTTTGTAACTGGAATACTGCCACTGTGTGGTTGGATGTCCACATGACACACCAAGGCATTTGCCCCTATTGTAACTATTCCTTTGCAACTACTATACTTATCTAGATGGCAGTGCTCCCAACATAATGAAATAATTAAGCTGTATGAGAGATAAACTATTGCTATAACTAGTGTCGAGCGAATGGAAATTGACGAAGTGGAATTCGATCTGAATTTCAGTAATAGTTTGTTTCATCACAAATATGAATTTCATTGCGCTTCTTGGTAGCAAATCCGATTTTTCCAAAATGGCTGCTGCATGTGTTACAAAGTGAAAGTAATAAACACAGAAAAAATTATCAGCCATTATGCCGTGCAGCCAGCCAATCAACAGCTACCCAGCCCCTTTGATGTCACAACCCTATAAAAAGCCTCATTCTGCCCGGTCTCTGACATTTTGCTGTGAACTTAGGGCAGACAGTGATTAGGAAAGACTTTATTTACAAAATATTAGTTTGGAAAAATTCAGGAACAAAACAGAGATAGTGATATAATAGGGAGAATTTATCCACACTATAGAGATAGCATAGGGAGAGTGCAGGGGTCAATAGAACAGTGTCCTACTTGACTATTAGATAAGCCATTCTATTACACCTTGCTGCACTAACTGGGGTTACAAAACGGTCTAATACTAATGCTATTGTGGTGTCCTTATTGTTTAATTTAATCTTTGATTCTGTAATTAGGGTGAAAGAGCATTCTGATTCTACTGATTTTGGGATGTTCACATTGTCTTTTACATTAGTAATTCCATTAGGCTTTGATTCTGTAATTGGGCTGAAATAGCAGTCTGATACTACTGATTTTGGGGTGTTCACATTGTCTTTTACATTAGTAATTCCATTAGGCTTTGATTCTGTAATTGGGCTGAAATAGCAGTCTGATACTACTGATTTTGGGGTGTTCACATTGTCTTTTACATAAGTAATTCAATTAATCCTTGATTCTGTAATTGAGGTGAAATAGCATTCTAAAACTATTACTATTTTACACTTACAGTTACTGTTATTGTACAGTATTTCCAACAGACATGTGCCAGGACAAAAATGTTTCTGGTTCTGGAGGAGTAGCAGCAGAAGAAGAGGGAAGATAAACTCAATTACTATAGACACATCCTATGTAGTCAGTTGGTTGCTCCCTATGTGCGCCATTGCCCATCTTCACAAAGGTCTGACAGGGGGGTCCCCTGCGCTCATGCTCCACTGCCATGACTGCTGGAGGAGGTGGAGGGGCAGAAACAGCACCAGCTCTATAATCAGCAACTTAAGTCTGGAGTCTCTAATGAGCGCTATTCTTCACTTGCCTACTGAAGTAACCACCCAGCACCAGCAGCAGCAGGACATGGAGCAGAACCTGAACCAGCAGGTGGTGACATACTTTGACTGCACCCCACATTCAAGATCCCCTGGACTATTGGGCAAACAAACTTGACTTTTGGCTGCAACTGGCTAAGTTTGACCTGGACAAGCTTTCCTGCCTGGACAGTAATGTGGCATCAGAGCGGGTGTTTAGTGCAGCGGGGGGCATAGTTACCCAAGGAGAACTCGTCTTTCAACACAAACCTTTGTAAAGATGAATCAGGCATGGATCAGGCAGGATTTCCACACGCCAGTGGCTGATGCATCAAACTAGGTAATTCTGGGCACCACACCAAAATATTGTGAAAAATGGTCAGTTACTTCTTGCCACGTCCTTTAGCCACTATTCTGATGTTGCCACCTGTCTGATACCACACACCTGATGCCTCTGTTGTAATCTACTGCCACTATGTGCTGTTACTGCCACTGCTGTTGCAACCCTCACCACTCTGTGACTGTGCCACTAGGTTGACACCTCATTCTATTGCCACTCTCTCTACTCTGTGACTGGGCCACTATGTTGACTCCTCATGCTGTTGCCAACCTCACCACTCTTTGACTGGGCCACCATGTTGACTTCTCATGCGACTGCCACCCTCAGCGCTCTGTGAGGGGGGCCACTTTGTTGACTCCTCATGCTGTTGCCACCCTCCCCACTATGTGACAGGGCCACTAGTGTCCCTGTTTGGCATTGTTGACTTGACCTGTCTTATGAAAATCCATAAGGCCTCTTATCACACAGTCAGTATTTTTTTGGGAGTTTTCTTTTGACAGATCAAAAGAAGGGAAAAATAAACAGTGACGTAAACACAAACTGACCGCTGACACTGTCTCCACTCTGTCATGGGGGCACTACTTGTATCAGCATGTAACAGAGCCAGCAATCTATAAGGAATCAGCAGAATGTGTAAAAGGAGAGCGCTCTTTAACTTTATAGTGGAATCTTGGGCCACTGCACAGTTAAGTCCATTATACCTAACATTGACCTGTAAGGCTCAGTTCTCACAGTTCTGAGAGTTTTGACCTGTAACTGACCAAATAAGTGGAGTGTGAACTCATTCTAAGAGTGATGACTGTCACCTGCCCATCACACTGAGACACAGTAACTGTTTCTCTACCACAGCGGACTACAGTAGCTATGAATGTTTCTGCAATGCACAATGTACACCAATATACCTGCAGCTGGGAAATAGCTGATTTTTGCAGCTGGGAAATAGCTGATTTTTGACTCGCTTTATCACAACTTAACTTGAATCGAAACAAATTTGTTTGGAAAATTCAGTGAAGCACCTGAATCAAAGGATTAGATACATAGCTCAGCAGATAGTTATACACATATCAGATTAGATACATGGCACAGCAGACGGTATCACATCTGATAGATACAAGGCTCAGTGACTCAGTGTGCAGGTGTTAGCTAGCAACACAAAGCACCACAATGCTGTCTGCACAGTTATATTACAGGCACAATTGGTATTAGTAAAGAAGATTTCCATCAAGATTAGCCAGGCTGTAAATCTCATGTTGTATATCTGGGCATGTTGAGATAAATGAACAGTTAAGTGTGTACACATCTGTGTAAGATAACTAGATAGATAGATAGATAGATAGATAGATAGATAGATAGATATAAGGTTATGCACATGGGAATTAATAATACAAGTCACCCGTACATACTAAATGATAAAAAACTGGGTAACTCTGACATGGAAAATGACTTTAGAACTTTAGTAAACAGTAAACTTAACTGTAAAAACCAGTGTTAGGCAGCTGCTGCCAAGGCCAATAAGATAATAGGCTTCATCAAAAGAGGCATAGATGCCCGTAATGAGAACATAGTCCTGCCACTTTACCAATCACTAGTCAGACCACACATGGAGTACTGTGTACAGTTCTGGGCTCCGGTGAGCAAGGCAGACATAGCAGAGCTAGAGAGGGTTCAGAGGAAGGCAACTAAAGAAATAACTGAAATGGGTGGACTACAGTACCCAGAAAGATTATCAAAATTAGGGTTATTCACTTTAGAAAAAAGACAACTGAGGGGAGATCTAATAACGATGTATAAATATATCAGGGGTCAGTACAGAGATCTCTCCCATGATCTATTTATCCCCAGGATTGTGACTGTGACGAGGTGACATCCTCTGCGTCTGGAGGAAAGAAGGTTTGTACACAAACATAGAAGAGGATTCTTTACGGTAAGAGCAGTGAGACTATGGAACTCTCTGCCTGAGGAGGTGGTGATGGTGAACTCACTAAAAAGAGTCCAAGAGGGGTCTGGATGTATTCCTGGAGGATAAAAATATCACAGGTAATAATTACTAGAGATGGGTTGTTGATGCGGTGAGCTATTCTGATTCCGTGATTGGAGTCGGGAAGGAATTTTTTTCACCTAAACTGAAAGAAAATTGGCTTCTATCTCACTTGGCTTTTTATTTATTTATTTATTTATTTATTTTTGCCTTCTTGGATCAACTTGCAGGATAACAGGCTGAACTGAAAGGTCAGATGTCTTTTTTCAGCCCTACAAACAGTTACTGTTATAGATTGATAGATAGATAGATAGATAGATAGATAGATAGATAGATAGATAGATAGAATGGTTTCTTTCATCAGAAAAATGGGCATTAACATTGCTGACATTAGTGATGTTTAATATCAGCTGAACATAATCATATTATTCCTGCCTGGCCTTCAGTTCGGGTGAAATCTTCAGCCATTTAGTATGCGGCACAGGCATAGTGAAAAAAGGATGCTCACCGGCTGTGGCCTTCTTTACTTTGCCTGTGCCGCGTACATCACAGTATACCCGGAAGAAGAGTGATGCAGGCATCAATGAAGGAGAGGGTTTATTGTGATGTATGCCGATTTTTCTGCTGACAGAAACCCTTTATACTAGCACCTCCAGACTATATATAAAGAGAGTTCAGGTGCATGCTGCCACGGCAATAAAGCACAAAGACACATGAAAACATGTATACTGCATTACTGCTATACATAATACAGGAGAATTAGTTCTTTGCACATATTGATGATCAAGAATATGTTAGGCCCATCTACCAGTGATAAGGTGGATTCTTTCATACAGGACCTACACTAACAGTCTTGTCTGTCCTGGGCTTTTGGCCTACAATTTTCAGGGCAATGTCGAATCTAGCTATGAGCTACTCTGATTAAAAGTACGACACAGATGGGCGAGAGTGCAAGGTTAAAATAAGGGTAGCCACTCCCACAAATATACAATGCAAAAAAAAGGTAAACCGCACCTCCAAACTATACAGTGCCTACAAGTAGTATTCAACCCCCTGCAGATTTAGCTGGTTTGATAAGATGCAAATAAGTTAGATCCTTCAAACTTCAAACAAGAGCAGGATTTATTAACAGATGCATAAATCTTACAAACCAAAAAGTTATGTTGCTCAGTTAAATTTTAATAAATTTTAAACATAAATGTGTAACTTATTTGCATCTTATCAAACCAGCTAAATCTGCAGGGGGTTGAATACTACATGTAGGCACTGTATATAAAGAGAGTTCAGGTGCACACTACCTTGGCTGCAATGCAAAAGCAAACAAGGACTACAAGTAGCAGCACACTGCATTATGCACAAAGACACATGCAAACATTGAAAACATGGATAAATGTACACTACATTACTGCTATACCTACCATATGCTCTTTGCGCATTTATTTGATCAAAAATATGTCGGGCACTACTAGATAGATGGATGGATAGATAGATAGATAGATAGATAGATAGATAGATAGATAGATAGACAGATCAATAGATAGATATGAAATAGTTAAATTGATACAGTACAGACAGACAGATGTGAGATGGATACATAGATGATGTATGGATAAGTAGATAGATAGGAAAACCATAAAGAACTCTCTAAGAACGGACTCACATATACAAACACAAAGACCCAAACAACTCTGGACTGAGGGAAGCCTAGTATACTATACAACAGCAATACAAAACCATCCTCAGAAAGAAAAATCAAGGCCACATCTCCACCAAACTCCTGTAACTTCAAGATGCCCTCCTGGACAACTCCTGGAAACTATAGTACCACATGTGAACAACTTGTAATAACAACAACCTCCACATGTAAAACAGCAACACCTGGCACCGGTACGTGAGG
This sequence comes from Rhinella marina, assembly GCA_900303285.1. Lineage (NCBI taxonomy): Eukaryota > Metazoa > Chordata > Amphibia > Anura > Bufonidae > Rhinella > Rhinella marina. The sequence goes on along the minus strand of ONZH01014144.1, from coordinate 15,661 downwards.
GTCTGTACAAAGGCATCCTGAAGGAGGACCAAAGCCCAGAACAAATAGAGATCATGAAAAAACAGAAGGATACAGAGGGAAAAAATCCCCAAACCCTCTAGATAAACAAATCACACTGCAGGAGATTACAGAGATGATGTTGTGCTTACTACTGGCTACTTCACTCTGAGCTGGCTTCATTACCCCCATACACAAGAGTGGAAATAAGTATGACCCAGACAAATGCCAAGAGATATATGACAGCATCAAGCAACCTTGGAAAACTGTTCAATAGTGTCCTGAATAAATGTATCCACAGCTTCCTCACCCAGCACAATGTCCTCAGCAAAATTCAAGCAGGGTTTGTCCCCAAACACCGAACCACGGAGCACATCTACACATCACTGGACAACCTCATCAAGGAATGAAAAGATACATGCCTTTTGTGGACTTTAAAGAGGCCTTTGACCCAGTGTGGCACCCAGTCCTATTCCTGATACTTCTGGAATGAGGAATAGGAAGAAAAATGAATGATGTCATCAAAAAACTCCCACACTGATAACAGATGCAATGAAAGGGTAATTGGGAAGAGAATGGCTGATTTCCAGCAGAACCAACAAGTCAGACAAGGCTTCTACTTAAAGAGGCTCTGTCACCAGGTTTTAACCTATGTATTTTAATACATAGGTTAAAAGCCCTTAATTTGCCAATTATCCACATACCTGTATTGCAGAGTATAGCGCAGCGGTTGTTCAGAAAAGTGAAGTTTAAAAATTATGTTAATGAGCCTTCGGAGCACCGGGGGGCGGGCTCTTTCCTCCTGAGCACCGCTTCTTCACCGCCCTCCCCTGGGCCCGAGGCTCTCCCCCACGCCTCTCTTTAAATTGACTGACAGCGCTAGACCGTTTGGCCTAGCGCTGAAATCCCACACGTGCGCAGCAGGATCGGGGCTGGCGCATGTGCAATAGCGCCGGCAGTGCCGAACACTGCAAGGGCTTCCATTCATCTGCGCACTTGCCGTCACTTCCGGGCAGGGCCGTATTAACAACTAGGCACCGGGGGCACCCCGCCAGGAGTATATAACGATTTAAAAAAAAAAATCCTGGAATTTATTATTTTTTTTAATTAAATTTCCGCAGGGGGGGGGCTAGGGTGCTGCTGTCGGGTGGCGCTCACTAGCCTGCAGGAGGAGGGGGAGTGAAGCGCTGGTAGCGCTGTACAGTACTTACCCCTCCTCCTGCTTGCTCTTCCTGAAGCCGGCGCTGCTGTGTCCTGACTGCCTGCCGCGTCAGGACGTACAGAGCGCCCTCTGACCTGACGCTGCAGGAGGTCAGGTGACTTCAGCGCGGGCCCCTGGAAGAGGAGAGAGCGGGGACACAGCCAGGACCGGAGGTAAGTTTTGTTTTTTTTTTTCTTGTCTGATCTGAGGTATGAAGTGGGGGCCAAAAAGGGATCTTAAAAGGTGGGGACAGAATGGGGGGGGGGGATCTGAAAAGGTGGGGACAGAATGGGGGGGGGATCTGAAAAGGTGGGGACAGAATGGGGGGGGATCTGAAAAGGTGGGGACAGAATGGGAGGGGGGATCTGAAAAGATGGGGACAGAATGGGGGGGTCTGAAAAGGTGGGGACAGAATGGGGGGGATCTGAAATGGTGGGGACAGAATGGGGGGGATCTGAAATGGTGGGGACAGAATGGGGGGGGAATCTGAAATGGTGGGACAGAATGGGGGATCTGAAATTGTGGGACAGAATGGGGGGGATCTGAAAAGGTGGGGACAGAATGGGGGGATCTGAAAAGGTGGGGACAGAATGGGGGGGATCTGAAAAGGTGGGGACAGAATGGGAGGGGGGGTCTGAAAAGGGGGGACAGAATGCGGGGATCTGAAATGGTGGGGACAGAATGGGGGGATCTGAAAAGGTGGGGACAGAATGGGAGGGGGGATCTGAAAAGGTGGGGACAGAATGGGGGGGGTCTGAAAAGTTGGGGACAGAATGCGGGGATCTGAAATGGTGGGGACAGAATGGGGGTCTGAAATGGTGGGACAGAATGGGGAGGTCTGAAATGGTGGGACAGAATGGGGGGGATCTGAAATGGTGGGACAGAATGGGGGGTCTGAAATGGTGGGACAGAATGGGGGGGTCTGAAATGGTGGGACAGAATGGGGGGGTCTGAAATGGTGGGACAGAATGGGGGTCTGAAATGGTGGGACTGAATGGGGGGGGTCTGACATGGGCCCCAGAAGGAGAGTTCTATATGGGGGCCACAAGAGTATGATATGGGGCCAGAAGGGGGGGGCATGATTGGGGATCTAATTAGGGGTCTGAAGGAGGTCTGATTAGGGGCCTGAAGGGTCTGACTGGGGGTCTAGAGGGGTCTGATTGAGGGTCTGGAGGTCTGATTGGGGGTCTGGGGGTCTAATGAGGATCTGATAGGGGGTCTGGAGGTCTAATGGGGGGTCTGATTGAGTGTCTGGGGGTCTAATGAGGGTCTGATAGGGGGTCTGGAGGCCTAATGAGGGTCTGATAGGGGGTCTGGGGGTCTAATGAGGATCTGATAGGGGGTCTGGGGGTCTAATGAGGGGCTGATTGGGGCTTTGGACGTCTAATGAGGGTCAGATATGGGAGTTTGGAGGTCTAATGGGGGTCTGTAGATGGGGGGTCTCATCTGGGGTTTGATATGGGGATCTGATCTGAAAGGTAAGGGGGGTACTGTTTTTCTGTGTGGTGCCAGTATTTTCAGGGGGGCTGTTTCTGTAGTATAGTATGGGGGGTGGGCAGGGTGAGATGTGGAGAAGGTGAGAGGATGATGGAAAAGTAGGAAAGTAAGATGTCTGTTTGTTGAACTCTTCAGAGACGAGGCGCGGCTGAAAGAAGTCACCATGGCGGTCTGGTCTGACAGATGTCTACATCAGAGAAGAGAAGTCACTGGATGTAAGAGGTACATATGTGGCGCTGTATGACCCTGTATGCTCTGTAGTGCTGTATGAAATGTTTTCCAAGTCTGTCTTTGAAGGGGTTGTCTTTTTTTTTTTTGTACGAACGCTGCTTTCTCTGCTCTGTTTACTGCTCTTCACTGCAAACTCTATGGTGAGCAGGTGAACAGAGCAGAGAAAGCAGCTCTCATATGAGCTCTGCTCTCTCTTCTAACAGCTGATCGTCAGGGTGCATGGGGGTGTCTCAATATTTGCCTTGGGCATCAGAAAAACTAGGTGCACCAGCGGCAGGTGGGGGGGTACAGACTGAGGGTAGTTGAGTGTATGGGGATGGTGGGGTAGTTAGGCGGGGGTTAATTGGCTTGGCAGAGGACCATTTTCAGTATCCAGGGGGTTTGGGGGGAGGATAGGTCACTGTAATAAGTCCAGGAGAAGGCTACTATGGGGGGTGGGGTAACAAGGCTACTATGGGGTTGGGGGGCTACGGAGGAGAGACTACTATGCTACTGTGGGGGGAGGAGGCTACTATGGGGGGTGGGGTAACGAGAGGAGGCTACTATGAGGTGGGGGGGTGAGAAGAGGCTACTATGGGGGGTGGGGGTAACGAGGCTACTATGGGGTGGGGGGTTCTAAGGAGAGGCTACTATGCTACTGTGGGGGGAGGAGGCTACTATGGGATGGGGGGACTGAGGAGAGGCTACTATGCTACTATTTGGGGGCGTGGGGGAATGGGTCACGTTGGCAGGGGGGCGTCATCACAGAGAGTGCCTAGGGCAGCATGAACCCTAAATACGGCCCTGCTTCCGGGTTCAGGTTAAAACCTGGTGACAGAGCCTCTTTAAGTCAAACGATCTTCTACATCAATGAGCTGCTGGCATCTCTGTAGTTCTTCTCAGCACCAGATCTCAACCTCCATTACAATGAGGTAAACTTTCTGCTGACAACCTCCTGAGAAAGTTCGCCAAGACAACCTGTATTTTCTGGAGAAATTCAGCACCATCTGCCCATGAATTCAAAGAAAACTAACATGATGGTGTTCCAGAAGAGTCACCTACCTGGATCTAGAAATCAGCCAATCAGGGACATTTTAACAAGCCATAGAGTTATTAAAACACAAGGCATCGAAACTGTTCAATGCCACCATAAGGTGTCTGTACTATCTCAAACCACCAGTAACTATCTTGCTTAAATATCATCATCACCCCGGGACGGAGCCTGATCACTGAGCGCGATGGAGGCTTGATGCGGAGCTACTGATCCACACGCCCGCACTTCTATTATTTAAGACGTCCACAGATTCTAACAATGGTGAAAATTGGCAGAGAGAGGTCGAGGGAGACCCCCTCTACACCCAAACACAAAAAGAATCAATCAGAAATGGATTGTTTCCTGAGAAAGAAGCTCGCAGTATCTCCAGTGCACTCTGACAAGATGGCGCAGCAGGCCTGTGCGCGCGAAACAGACGGAGGCTTTCATGAAGCAATACCTGCAACGGACCTAGAATCCACAGCGATAGCGATCTTCTCAGAATTGCTGGGAGCTTAAAGGGCCCAAGGTATAACCATAGAAAGAATACTTAGATCTCTTCGTCCCCTACCCCAGCAAGGTGAGCCCCCTAGGGACATTATTTGTGGACTTCCTAGCTTCAAAGATACCGCAGCCATACTTAAAGGCGCAAGAGAGAAAAGGAATCTTGTCATTAATGGAGAACCTATATACCAAGACCTTGCCCCCTCTACTCTACTCAAAAGGAGAGCACTCAAACCCCTTACAGACCATCTCCGCAATATGAAAATACCATATATTAGCAAAGATGGAAGATGCTGCACCTTTTGTATACCCTCAGAATTGCCAATGGCCTGGTTACTCCTGGACATTGCTCCTTTGCATATAGACTCCTGGTGACCAGTAGACATATCTCTGACCAAACTTCCACCACTACCACAAGTCGATACCTGGTCTGTGGTCACCAAAAAGAAACCTCCAAACAGCAAGAGACGCATAGACTGATGCTGCGCCGTTAGAATCCCATACTACTTGGATTACTATCCTGTCTTCAACTATTACCAGAAGATCTGGATTAAGTATCTTTATATAATTATACTCTTTTTCAAATAAGTGCTATTTTGCAAGGTCCAAACTGATGATCCTTAATAGACATACTCCATGTATACTCTGACATCATCTAGTATACTTTACATATCCTTTGATATATAACACTTTTAGAACCATTGTCGGTGTTAGATTATTGTGAGTTGTTTTAATTCGAGTTATCCATGTTTGATGTTACTTATGTTCCTACTGGAAATATTTGTTCCATATACAGTGCCTTACGAAAGTATTCGCCCCCCTGGAACTTTTCAACCTTTTTCCACATTTCAGGCTTCAAACAAAACGATATAACATTTTACATTTTTGGTGAAGATGTGGGTCACAATTGTGAAGTGGAACGAAATTTATTGGATCATTTAAACTTTTTTTGTAATAATAAAACTGAAAAGTTTGGCGTGCAAAATTATTCGGCCCATTTACTTTCAGTTCAGAAAACTCACTCCAGAAGTTCATTGCGGATCTCTGAATGATCCAATGTTGTCCTAAATGAAGATAAATAGAATCCACCTGTGTGTAATCAAGTCTCCGTATAAATGCACCTGCTCTGTGATAGTCTCAGGGTTCTGTTTAAAGCACATAGATCATCATGAAGACCAAGGAACACACCAAGCAGGTCCGTGATACTGTTGTGGAGAAGTTTAAAGCCGGATTTGGATACCAAAAGATTTCCCAAGCTTTAAACATCCCAAAGGAGCACTGTGTAAGCGATCATATTGAAATGAAAGGAGTATCAGACCACTGCAAATCTACCAAGACCCGGCCGTCCCTCTAAACTTTCATCTCAAACAAGGAGAAGACTGATCAGAGATGCAGCCAAGAGGCCCATGATCACCCTGGATGAACTGCAGAGAGTCTGTCCATAGGACAACAATCAGTCGAACACTTCACAAATCTGGCCTTTATGGAAGTGTGGCAAGAAGAAAGACATTTCTCAAAGATATCCATAAAAAGTCTTGTTTACAGTTTGCCACAAGCCACCTGGGAGACACACCAAACATGTGGAAGAAGGTGCTCTGGTCAGATGAAACCAAAATCAAACTTTTTGGAAACAATGCAAAACGATATGATTGTCATGAAAGCAACACAGCTCATCACCCTGAACACACCATCCCCACTGTCAAACATGTCAAAGTCAAAGTCCAGACCTGAATCCAATTGAGAATATGTGGAAAGAGCTGAAAACTGCTGTTTACAAACGCTCTCCATCCAACCTCAAAGAGCTCGAGCTGTTTTGCAAGGAAGAATGGGCAAGAATTTCAGTCTCTAGATGTGCAAAACTGATAGAGACATACCCCAAGCGACTTGCAGCTGTAATAGCAGCAAAAGGTGGCACAACAAAGTATTAATGCAAGGGGGCCGAATAATTTTGCACGCCACACTTTTCAGTTTTATTATTACAAAAAAAAGTTTAAATGATCCAATAAATTTTGTTCCACTTCACAATTGTGACCACTTGTTGTTGATTCTTCACCAAAAATGTAAAATGTTATATCTTTTTGTTTGAAGCCTGAAATGTGGCAAAAGGATGAAAAGTTCCAGGGGGCCGAATACTTTCGCAAGGAACTGTATATCTAAACTTACCCCCTCAGACTTCTTCTGTACATCTTGACGTTACAGCCTTCATTCTAATTTACATCTGACCATATTCTTGTGACACTTGTTGCTATCTAAGTCGAACCTAGCATTCTCTCTGTCATGTTATATTTTATTACTACATAATGTTTTTGAAGTGCGGGAGAGTGGAGCATCTCCTGCCCTCTAACCATTTCACCTCCGGTTAGACTTGTTCTCAAATTCCCCTGTGAACTTTTCTCTTTTCTCTCAAATTCCCTCAGGACTTCTTCCTTCCTTTCTCATTTTTTCCACTATCACTTCTACTAGTTCTACTTTACCTCAATAAGTCTTTACTGTTGTTTTCGCTGTACCTGGTCCTGTGTTACCAGAATCGCAAGTTATTCCACAATGACGTCATTGAATGTTACCACTTTTAATGTTTGAGGCCTTAAAACTACACAGAAAAGATCACAAATTATTACTTTATTAAAAAAGTGCAAAACTGACATATGTTTCTTACAGGAAACACATCAAATCCATCAATGTTCCTAGGATGCCAACTTATTACTTCAACCAATGGTTCCATTCTACATATATCTCAGCCACAAAGGGAGTCAGCATAGCTCTTGGTCCAAACAGATCCAGAGGGTCGTTTCCTATTCGTAAAAGGTAAAATACGGCATACCTTAATATCACTCGCAGGTCTATATGCACCCAACACTCATCAACATAAGTGGCTGAAATCCACATTGCTGAAATTTCAGACCTTTTGCTGAGGGTTTGAAAATAGTATGCGGAGACATTAATTTATCCTTAAACCCATTTCTTGACTCCTCTACTGGTTCCACGTCCCTGTCACAGAGATCTCTTGGTGGTATACAAAAAGTCCTAAATGATTCTCACCTAGTTGACACATGGCGAGCTATTCATCCCTCCACTAAGGACTATACGTTCTTCTCAGCCGTCCATAAATCATTTAAAAAAATTGACTACATCTTCCTTTCGGAAAGCCATATAGAAACCTTACGCGATTCATTAATAGGCCAAATTACCGTTTCAGACCACGCTCCTGTTACCTCTAAGATAGCCTTTAATGAGCTATCGGCTAAAGAGTGGCAATGGAGGCTTAATTAAACCATTTTGGACGATGAGAGCAACGTGTCGGACATTTCCCGTAAACTAGCTTTATATTTCCAAGATAATAACCCTTCAGACACCTCTCACACCATAGTTTGGGAGGCCCATAAAGCCTTTATTAGAGGGGAAATCATAGCCTTGGGTACGAAAATCAAAAAAGAAAGACAAAAGAAACTAAACTCCTTATTAGGTCAGATTGCTTCTTTAGAATTCTTACAAAATAAATCACAAACACTTATCATCCAGGATAACCTCCTATCCCTCAGAAGACAATTGAATGAAATCTTAAACCCTAAATGCCCCAAGGCATATCAATAGTTAAGTTCAAATACTACGCCCATGGTGACAAAGGAAATAAACTAATCACCCATCTGATTAAAAAACTTAAAGATTCCCAATTCATTTCCTATATAAAAAAATGCAAATGGTAAACTACTTTCATCCACTAAAGGCATTGCTGATGAATTCAGATCTTACTATGCCAAACTATATAATCTGCCCTATACTTTCTCACAATCGATAGGTCTCATTTCGGAACCACCCAACCAAGATCTTATCGATCAATTCCTTTCCTTCTTAAATCTCCCCAGCATAAATGAGGATGAACGCTCATCCTTACTTGCCCCAATTACCCAGGAAGAGATTGAAAATATCATAAAATCCAGGCCTCTATCATAAAGTCCAGATGGCCTACCAATTGGCTACTATAAAAAATTTATTCCCACTCTACTTTCTCATTTAACTAAATGGTTTCGGGCTCTGGCTATGGGTGAAACTCTCCCAAAGCAAGCCCTGGAAGCCACCATCACAATTCTTCACAAAGAGGGCAAAGAATGTAGTAATTATAGACCGATCTCCCTCCTTAATATAGATGTAAAAATCTGGGCAAAACTACTAGCTACTAGACTAAATTCTCTTACACCTAGATTTATACACCCAGACCAGGCAGGTTTCATCAAAGGTAGAGAAGGTAATTACCATTCTTGCAGGATCTTGCATGCTATCAAACTAGCTTTGCACAATTCCACTCCTTTGGTCCTTCTCGGCAGAGATACCGAGAAGGCATTCGACAGAGTCAGCTGGCTCTTTATGATACACACACTGCATAAATTTGGCATTCCAGATAGCTTTGTTAACTCCATTATAGCATTATACAATTGTCCTAGTGTCAGAGTACGTGTAAATGGAACTCTTTCCACACCCTTTGGCATCAATAATGGCACTTGCCAGGGTTGCCCTCCATCCCCCACTTTATCTTTGTCCTGGAAACCCTAATGCAAGCCTTCAGAAACAACATTAATATTAAAGGTCTAAGAGTAGGTGAGGTGGAACACAAATGCGCTGCGTTTTGCTGATGGTCACTAACCCTCTTCAAGCATTCCCACACATATTATCCTTATTTGAAACATTTGGCTCATTAACAAATTTTTAAATTAACTATACCAAATCTGAAGCTTTAAATATTTCCCTTCCAATCAAAACAGTTAAAAATCTACAAGAATCTTTACCCTTTAAATTGTGCCCCAATGACTTACCATATCTAGGCATCTCAATAACGAAAAACATCAACAAATTGTACTCCTCCAACTATATACCACTCATAAAGAAGGTGAAGAATCAACTGACTAGCCTTACCGTACCCTATGTATCATGGTTGGGTCGCAAAAACCTTATACAAACATACAGTATAATTCCTAAATTTCTAGATCTACTCCAGATGGTACCTATCCTTCTCCATAGTAACTTTTTCTCTCAAGTTAGATCCATTATTTCTGCATTCTTATGGAAAGGTAAAAAAACAAGAATTGCATACGATCGTCCGATTAAATGTCATGCCCGAGGTGATTTTGGCCTACCGGATCTACGCACCTTTTACAGAGCCATCCAGCTTAAAAGATGAATGCAACTATGCATCCCTAAATTCAGGATACTGGGAGCAGACTTGGAGATGGCTTTGCTGACAGATCAACAACTTGCAGGTACTTGGGGAATCATGAAATCAAGTACTATGCCAACAGGCTTGACCAAAGGTTTATATTTTAACATACACAATGTTGGTTCCTTCATCCCCCTTCTCTCTAAAACCCCCCCCCCCCACCCGCCCAATGCCTTGCCCTCCTCCTTGACCCCCTTCTTAATAAACCCTCAATTTAAGTTCATTCCCCAATTTTGGAAATGCTTGAAAGATGTCACCATCACCCAACTAATGACAAGAATCTCAACTAAAGAAAATATTGATGCCCTTTGTAATGACTAGAGATGAGCGAGTAGTGTTCGATCGAGCCGGTATTCGATCGAATACTACGATATTCGGCATACTCGATTTCAATCGAGTATAACGGCGATGGCGCACTTAGAATTCGTTTCCCCTCCCACCTTCCCTGGCGCTCTTTTTCCACCAATCAACATGCAGGGGGGGTATGACAGGCACGCTGAGCACGCTGGCAGCGCGAAAACAGCGTCTACATGAATTGGCTGGAAAAACCATGTGACCTCGAATATTAAAAACTCAGCTCTTCCTGCTCGTACGCATATGCTGCGTGAACTTAGTCAGGGACAGAGGCTGGAGAAGGGACAGATAGGTTTTAGCTGTTGGACAGGCAGGAGCGTAATTAAAAGCCCTTATCAGGGCTACTACAGTGGACTTCAGTGATAGCTTTACTACAATATAGGACTTTACAGAGAACGTCTGCTGTATTCAGGGATAGCTGCTGGAGTAGGGACAGAGAGAGGCCATTAGTGGTGTATTAGGTGCTCTGCTACATACCAAACTATATTTGGCACTACTGTTCAGCGTTTCTTTAGGCTGAACAACCCTGTTATATAACTAGTGTGTATATGCACCATCTGATCTGGCAGTATCGGCTGTGAATTTATTTTATTTTTTTAAATACAGTTTATTTGGCTCTAGTGTTCTGCGGTTCTGTGTGCCTGCAATACCCTTTTTGTATACCAGTGTAAATACCCACCGTCTGTCAGTTACTTTGAAATATACAATATCTAGGCCATTTAATAGGCCACTGTACTGTGCGTTTCTCTTGTTAAATTATCTCACATACCTGGTGTAAATACCCACCGTCTGTTCAGTTACTACACGGCTGTTGTACTTTGAAATATACAATATCTAGGCCATTTTAATAGGCCACTGTACTGTGCGTTCTCTTGTTAAATTATCTCACATACCTGGTGTAAATACCCACCGTCTGTTCAGTTACTACACGGCTTGTGTACTTTGAAATATACAATATCTAGGCCATTTAATAGGCCACTGTACTGTGCGTTCTCTTGTTAAATTATCTCACATACCTGGTGTAAATACCCACCGTCTGTTCAGTTACTACACGGCTTGTGTACTTTGAAATATACAATATCTAGGCCATTTAATAGGCCACTGTACTGTGCGTTTTCTTGTTAAATTATCTCACATACCTGGTGTAAATACCCACCGTCTGTTCAGTTACTACACGGCTGTGTACTTTGAAATATACAATATCTAGGCATTTAATAGGCCACTGTACTGTGCGTTCTCTTGTTAAATTATCTCACATACCTGGTGTAAATACCCACCGTCTGTTCAGTTACTACACGGCTGTGTACTTTGAAATATACAATATCTAGGCCATTTAATAGGCCACTGTACTGTGCGTTTTCTTGTTAAATTATCTCACATACCTGGTGTAAATACCCACCGTCTGTTCAGTTACTACACGGCTGTGTACTTTGAAATATACAATATCTAGGCCATTTAATAGGCCACTGTACTGTGCGTTCTCTTGTTAAATTATCTCACATACCTGGTGTAAATACCCACCGTCTGTTCAGTTACTACACGGCTGTGTACTTTGAAATATACAATATCTAGGCCATTTAATAGGCCACTGTACTGTGCGTTTTCTTGTTAAATATCTCACATACCTGGTGTAAATACCCACCGTCTGTTCAGTTACTACACGGCTGTGTACTTTGAAATATACAATATCTAGGCCATTTAATAGGCCACTGTACTGTGCGTTCTCTTGTTAAATTATCTCACATACCTGGGTGTAAATACCCACCGTCTGTTCAGTTACTACACGGCTGTGTACTTTGAAATATACAATATCTAGGCCATTTAATAGGCCACTGTACTGTGCGTTCTTCTTGTTAAATTATCTCACATACCTGGTGTAAATACCCACCGTCTGTTCAGTTACTACACGGCTGTGTACTTTGAAATATACAATATCTAGGCCATTTAATAGGCCACTGTACTGTGCGTTTCTTGTTAAATTATCTCACATACCTGGTGTAAATACCCACCGTCTGTTCAGTTACTACACGGCTGGTACTTTGAAATATACAATATCTAGGCCATTTAATAGGCCACTGTACTGTGCGTTCTCTTGTTAAATTATCTCACATACCTGGTGTAAATACCCACCGTCTGTTCAGTTAACTACACGGCTGTGTACTTTGAAATATACAATATCTAGGCCATTTAATAGGCCACTGTACTGTGCGTTTCTTGTTAAATTATTCACATACCTGGTGTAAATACCCACCGTCTGTTCAGTTACTACACGGCTGTGTACTTTGAAATATACAATATCTAGGCATTTAATAGGCCACTGTACTGTGCGTTCTCTTGTTAAATTAATCTCACATACCTGGTGTAAATACCCACCGTCTGTTCAGTTACTACACGGCTGTGTACTTTGAAATATACAATATTCTAGGCATTTTAATAGGCCACTGTACTGTGCGTTCTCTGTTAAATTATCTCACATACCTGGTGTAAATACCCCACCGCTTGTTCAGTTACTACACGGCTGTGTACTTTTGAAATATACAATATCTAGGCATTTAATAGGCCACTGTACTGTGCGTTTTCTTGTTAAATTATCTTCACATACCTGGTGTAAATACCCCACCGTCTGTTCAGTTACTACACGGCTGTGTACTTTGAAATATAACAATATCTAGGCCATTTAATAGGCCACTGTACTGTGCGTTCTCTTGTTAAATTATCTCACATACCTGGTGTAAATACCCACCGTCTGTTCAGTTACTACACGGCTGTGTACTTTGAAATATACAATATCTAGGCCATTTAATAGGCCACTGTACTGTGCGTTCTCTTGTTAAATTATCTCACATACCTGGTGTAAATACCCACCGTCTGTTCAGTTACTACACGGCTGTGTACTTTGAAATATACAATATCTAGGCCATTTAATAGGCCACTGTACTGTGCGTTCTCTTGTTAAATTATCTCACATACCTGGTGTAAATACCCACCGTCTGTTCAGTTACTACACGGCTGTTGTACTTTGAAATATACAATATCTAGGCCATTTAATAGGCCACTGTACTGTGCGTTTTCTTGTTAAATTATCTCACATACCTGGTGTAAATACCCACCGTCTGTTCAGTTACTACACGGCTGTGTACTTTGAAATATACAATATCTAGGCCATTTAATAGGCCACTGTACTGTGCGTTTCTGTTGTTAAATTATCTCACATACCTGGTGTAAATACCCACCGTCTGTTCTGTTACTACACGGCTGTGTACTTTGAAATATACAATATCTAGGCATTAATAGGCCACTGTACTGTGCGTTCTTTGTTAAATTATCTCACATACCTGGTGTAAATACCCACCGTCTGTTCAGTTACTACACGGCTGTGTACTTTGAAATATACAATATCTAGGCCATTTAATAGCCACTGTACTGTGCGTTTCTCTTGTTAAATTATCTCACATACCTGGTGTAAATACCCACCGTCTGTTCGTTACTACACGGCTGTGTACTTTGAAATATACAATATCTAGGCCATTAATAGGCCACTGTACTGTGCGTTTCTTGTTAAATTATCTCACATACCTGGTGTAAATACCCACCGTCTGTTCAGTTACTACACGGCTGTTGTACTTTGAAATATACAATATCTAGGCATTTTAATAGGCCACTGTACTGTGCGTTCTGTTTGTTAAATTATCTCACATACCTGGTGTAAATACCCACCGTCTGTTCAGTTACTACACGGCTGTGTACTTTGAAATATACAATATCTAGGCCATTTTAATAGGCCACTGTACTGTGCGTTCTCTTGTTAAATTATCTCACATACCTGGTGTAAATACCCACCGTCTGTTCAGTTACTACACGGCTGTGTACTTTGAAATATACAATATCTAGGCCATTTAATAGGCCACTGTACTGTGCGTTCTCTTGTTAAATTATCTCACATACCTGGTGTAAATACCCACCGTCTGTTCAGTTACTACACGGCTGTGTACTTTGAAATATACAATATCTAGGCCATTTAATAGGCCACTGTACTGTGCGTTCTCTTGTTAAATTATCTCACATACCTGGTGTAAATACCCACCGTCTGTTCAGTTACTACACGGCTGTTGTACTTTGAAATATACAATATCTAGGCCATTTAATAGGCCACTGTACTGTGCGTTCTCTTGTTAAATTATCTCACATACCTGGTGTAAATACCCACCGTCTGTTCAGTTACTACACGGCTGTTGTACTTTGAAATATACAATATCTAGGCCATTTAATAGGCCACTGTACTGTGCGTTCTCTTGTTAAATTATCTCACATACCTGGTGTAAATACCCACCGTCTGTTCAGTTACTACACGGCTGTGTACTTTGAAATATACAATATCTAGGCATTTTAATAGGCCACTGTACTGTGCGTTCTCTTGTTAAATTATCTCACATACCTGGTGTAAATACCCACCGTCTGTTCAGTTACTACACGGCTGTGTACTTTGAAATATACAATATCTAGGCCATTTAATAGGCCACTGTACTGTGCGTTCTCTTGCTTAAATTATCTCACATACCTGGTGTAAATACCCACCGTCTGTTCAGTTACTACACGGCTGTGTACTTTGAAATATACAATATCTAGGCATTTAATAGGGCCACTGTACTGTGCGTTTCTTGTTAAATTATCTCACATACCTGTGTAAATACCCACCGTCTGTTCAGTTACTACAACGGCTGTGTACTTTGAAATATACAATATCTAGGCATTTTAATAGGCCACTGTACTGTGCGTTCTGTTGGTTAAATTATTCTTCACATACCTGGTGTAAATACCCACCGTCTGTCTGTTACTACACGGCTGTTGTACTTTGAAATATACAATATCTAGGCATTTTAATAGGCCACTGTACTGTGCGTTCTCTTGCTAATTATCTCACATACCTGGGTGTAAATACCCACCGTCTTTCAGTTACTACACGGCTGTGTACTTTGAAATATACAATATCTAGGCCATTTAATAGGCCACTGTACTGTGCGTTTCTTGTTAAATTATCTCACATACCTGGTGTAAATACCCACCGTCTGTTCAGTTACACACGGCTGGTGTACTTTTGAAATATACAATATCTAGGCCATTTAATAGGCCACTGTACTGTGCGTTCTCTTGTTAAATTATCTCACATACCTGGTGTAATACCCACCGTCTGTTCAGTACTACACGGCTGCTGTACTTTAAATATACAATATCTAGGCCATTTAATAGGCCACTGTACTGTGCTTCTCTTGTTAAATTATCTCACATACCTGGTGTAAATACCCACCGTCTGTTCAGTTACTACACGGCTGGTTACTTTGAAATATACAATATCTAGGCCATTTAATAGGCCACTGTTACTGTGCGTTCTCTTGTTAAATTATCTCACATACCTGGTTGTAAATACCCACCGTCTGTTCAGTTACTACACGCTGTGTTACTTTGAAATATACAATATCTAGGCCATTTAATAGGCCACTGTACTGGCGTTCTCTTGTTAAATATCTCACATACCTGGTGTAATACCCACCGTCTGTTCAGTACTACACGGCTGTGTACTTTGAAATATACAATATCTAGGCCATTTTAATAGGCCACTGTACTGTGCGTTCTCTTGTTAAATTATCTCACATACCTG
>ONZH01014143.1:0-15662 GCA_900303285.1 Rhinella marina | reverse complement strand
AACTTGTAAATAACTCATGAAAGAATAAAGTTACGTTAAAACCAAGCACACCATTGTTTTTCTTGTGAAATTCTCAATAAGTCTGATGTATCACTTGACTCTCTTCCCATTGAAAAAACTAAAGTTAGATCCAAATCCAAATGGCCGACTTCAAAATGGCCACCATGGTCACCACCCATCTTGAAAAGTTTCCCCCCTCCCATATACTAATTTGCCACAAACAGGAAGTTAATATCACCAACCATTCCCATTTTATTTAGGTGTATCCATATAAATGGCCCACTCTGTATAATATACACATTAAAAAGGCACCTTTGAACCAAGCAGAACAATGTTTGTGAAGGAACTTTGAGAAGATTCTCCAGAGACTCATTAAGTGCCTCGAAACTAAGGTACTGAAATAGCTTTCTATGTCTCTTGTGTTATAATTATAAATGGCACTCGCTGAATCCTTGAATCCAGTGATATCACACTCTACTGGGAGCTTCACTGTACAACTATAAATATGTGCAGCCAGGAGAGACCTCAGAAAAGAGCAGCCGAACCCCTCATGTGTCTACACCGTAATGCTGACTACAGAACTGTAAGTGCCCGTTAACTTGTATGTAGATACTGAATAAAAAGATGATAGAAGTTATTTACCCTTTCTATGTTTAGAAAAAGTATATGGCTATCTCCAAGCTTATATCTAGACAGAAAAGCTCCAAGATCCCCTTTGTTATAGCTTAAACAAGGAGCCCAGATCATGGACTCCACCACGATAGAGACATGCCAAAAAGACTATGGGTCTAAACCAAGTTTTATATTAGGGGATATGGGTGTCATAGGGAGGCCTCCGTTACTCGGGAACCCCCCTATAAGCTGTTCTGTAACAGTCCATTTTGATGAACTTAAGTTATTCAGTTATCCCTGGCCTCTGGACATTTCTTTGGGGTGCAAGTGATGGACTCATACACATCAGCGTCCTCTTTAAGGCCACACTGTTCTTCTGAGCTGCATGGAACTAAAGATATCTATAAAAGTCTAGGGAGCCGTGAAGTGTGAGGAGTCCTGCCTGGCGGGTTTGCCTACAATGTTTTACAGGTAGCCTGTCAGCCAATCAGCGGGCAGGATATTAGATAGTCTATTAGGCTGTGCATTATGTGAGAGGATGTGTGTACTATATATCTGACAGACACCAATTACAGACACAAACCAGCCATATTAGGTTCTTGCAGGGACAGTGTGATGAGTGTAACGAAGATTTATTAGATTGAATTAATAGATAGAAAAGTCAGGTTTTATCATCAGAGAGGTAGAGCTTAGGGACAACGTTATGTGTGTGTGTGTTTTATAGTGAGGAAAGCAAAAGGTTATACGTGTTTTATAGGCATATTCCCAGAACCTCCAGCAGCTGATAGATAGGTTTGCTATATACACTCAGCAATTGTGCCCTTTTCTTTCTAAAAACCATTTACAATTTTGCTCCCATTTATAATTGTGCAGTTCAGCGCGTTTCAGCACATCTATACCAGTGTTTTCATAGAAGGATTGATTCTGTCACTGTAAATTACTGAAAAACAGTTGCAATTTTCTACAGTTTATAATTGCGCAGTTCAGCACAGTTCAATGTGTCAAGACCATTGTGTTTCCAGAAGAGGACATTTAATTGTGTCTCTGTTAATTATAGAAAAAAAACTGCTGTAATTGTACCACTGTTTATAATCAGGTAGTTTCCCATGTGTGAATACGAGTGTGTTCATACAAGTTTTAATTGTGGCTCTTACCAAAAAACTTTTGCAGTATTGCTATTTTCTAATAATCAGTGCACCAAACATGTGACGTATTGTTTAATTAGGCCACATAGTAAAATGTCTGGCAAATGACAGAGTGGACAACGAAAGACTGGTGCCTTTTCATCTGCGAGTGAGAATGTGGGCGACTGTAGTAGTGCAAACAGCAGTAGCAGCGCAGTCGGCAGCACATGCCTTGCCAGTAGTGGTAGTAGCGGCAGGCCACAGTTCTGGTAGGCACAGGTTTATTATTGAAGGACAAAGAGGATGACATTGTGGACTGGATGGCTCACTCATCCTCATACCACGCCTCTGAGCCAGGTGTCAGCACTTTCCTACTGCTCTTTCTCCTTGTGGCCCCAGAGAAGCCTTTCATTTGCATTATATCTGTCTTCACTGCCTTCTTTTAGTGGGAGGGCCTTCTTTTTTCCTCAGAAGAGGCAACAACACCCCATGTGCTATGGAAAATACTCAAGAGTTTCTTCATGTTGACGACAGTGTTGGAACTGTCAAAAGGAGGAATTTCAGGCGGACCAGTGGGATCCAATGCATAGCTGTGTTGGTGGTGGCAGTAGTGGCACTTGTAGCTATGTTGGTGACAAAGGTAGCCATGGCAGCAGTGGCACTTGGGGCAAATAAAAAGGGGGGCCTAGGATCCTACGGTGACCTATCATAGTCTGATAAATGTCACATTTAGGATGAGGACTAAGATGATGATTTTGTGTTGGAAAGGACATGGGAGCCATATTAGGGTGCTGTGGAGGAGGTGACATCAAAGAAGGAGGGTTGTGGCCGTGGCGCCAATAAAGAGCAGACACAATGTACAGCTAGAACCTCCAAAAAGACTGGCAAGACAAGCTCTGCTTCTATTATGGTCAGCTCGGGAACTGGTGATGTAGATGATTCTATGTTCACAGGCTCAAAATGTGGCAGACCAGCAGAAAAATAGAACTGGCCAGCATTCAGAACAAATCTGTCCTGCTTCTCCTGGTCTTTGTGGCAGCCAGGCCAAATCGCCAAGCAGTACAATGTCCCTGTCATCCTCATCTGCTTCTTATTCTGCTCAGACTCCTTCTCCTCCTTTCCATCATGAAACGTCCATAACAGAATAAGTGGTCAGATCAATTAGATTATGTTCAAGTGGATTTCCCACCTGGCCATGTTGCTAGCGGTGCAGTTGCTGCCGTACCACTTAGTAGTGATAACTGTCTTTCAGTTCCATGCCTTCACAAACATTTTATTTTGTTGTATGGCTTTAATACTTTTGTCCAGCTGTCCATTACAATTGATTCATTTTTCAAATGTAGTACAGGTCACTCCTAGGAATTGTCACAGTGTGGCAAGGTGCATACCACTATGAATATGTGGAGCAGCCATTAAGGCCAGAGACAGTACTTTCTTTCAGAACCCACTGGTTTAATGTTTTCTTGGCGGTGGCAACGCAGTACCACATCGACTGCTCTACTGACACCTCCATGTTTGTGCCGGTCTGGTTTCCACACAAGGCTCTTATCCACATCCATCTCAATGGGCTTACTTTGTGTCTTCAACAGAAACAGGGCAGAACTTTGCTCTCCCTCTTTTCATATGTGCAAAGTGGAGCATTGCCATGCTGTCTTAGAACTGTCTAGCCTGGGTGAGCAAAGCCACAACATCAGATCAGCTGGTAAAGTGCATCAAGCAGCAAATATTCTGCCGGTTGTTAATTCACCAACTTCTACTGAGCAAGGTCAGTGACAAAGGCAGGAGAATCATGGTCACATTGCCTTTGGGGAAGGCTGATGATGATGTTGATGACAACACTGGTCATGATTACCAGTCATCACAGTGGAGCAAAGTCAGAAAAAACTGAGTCCTTGGGCATGTTGGCAATCATGGCAAGCTACATGCTTGCTTGCTTATGTGCTGACAGACATATTGTTAGCATTAGGCAAACTGATAATTATTGGATAGCCATGCTCCTTAGACCCTTGCTATGAAAGCAAAATTCTAGAATTTTTTTTTGTAATACTGAAAGGGAGGCTAAATTGATGTATTACCAGGATACACTGTGCACACAGTGAACAAGAACAAGAGGTCCCTCTCTGCTCCCAGTAAGTCACACCCTCCTGCCATCTCTGCAAAAGCCGCAGCAGCACAAGCAGTAGCTAATTAAGTCTGAAGAATATGAGGGAGTTTTTTATGTGCCACATCAGGATTCTGACGAAAATCAGCAAATGTACATGTACCGCCTAAACACCCAAGTTTAATCCTAGCTGGACTGCAGCAGTTTTCTGACACATACCCTGTTCTGTGACTCCATATACTTCTAGGCAGGCCAAAACTGGTCCAGTTTTCTGTCTCTGTAGCATCTTCAGCATGGTAGGTGGAGTTCTCATAAATAAATGGACAAACATGTCCTCCACATGAGTACGAAACATCACAATTGTCAAAATGAATAAGACATGGATCCATGAGGATTTCAGACACCTGTGACTGAGGTCAATAAATATATCTACCATTGTTGATGGTGGCTATTTATCACCATCACAATCATGCCACTGCTACTGTCTGCCTACCATCATACTATTTTATTGTTGCTGCATAGCTGCTACTCTTCTCCTACCACTAACATTATCCCTACATAGCCACACATATTCTGCCTTGCCACTACTACTACCCCTACATTTATTGCCATGTCTTTTAGGTTCTATGCTGTTTTGACACTGTTGATGTTATTATTGTTGCTACTATTACCCTTTCACAGCCAACCCCTTCCACAACCGTAATGTACTAATGTTTTTCCAAAAAAAAGTGGGATATTTGGATGTTTGTTCAGAAATACTGTGTGTGTATATAAACATATATTAAGGCATACTTCTAGACTGCTTGTTCAGAACAAGCCGCTGTTTTTGTTCAATAACACCATCCATGTTATATACCAATTTTCAGGCCAACTGGAGCAGTTTTGATTCAGGTAGAATCGATTCTAACCTGAATCACATTTTTTAACAGTTAGAATTGGACCCAAAACAAAATTCAGGGCATTTATCCATCTCTAGCAGATACTTGATCTAGAATTAGGATGTACAGTATAGAATAGAAGGTGTTGTGGGTAATGGAAATAACAATTCCCAAATAATAATGTTTGAAGGAATCCCATGCACACTCAGAAAAATGTTCTTAATGCAAATTTCTAGAAGTAAGTGCAGAACAAGAGAAGACTATGTGACTTATAATGGATATATCTATGTATTCCAGACATCAGACAAGAGCACGTCGTTCTTGTGTGAGATTTTCTAGAATAACTGCTATCATCCAGTTTCCAATGGACAATTTCACATCTGCTCTTGGGAATGTTACTCAGATGTTCCCTTACACCAGAATGGTTGATGATGTCACCCGAACTGTTTTTCTGGTAACGTCCCTTTCGTGTTTCTCCTTTTTCTTCTACTTCATCGTCATTATGCTGAAGGTCTTCTTCACCACTCCTCACATGCAGGAGAACCCTCGATACATCCTCTTTGTCCACATGCTCATCAATGACACGTTATATATCATCTTTACAAATTATGTTATTGTGTTTAACATGCATGCTGTATACTTCCCCATGATCGTCTGTTTCATCATTCAAACCTTGTCCGGCTGTTCCTTTCGAGTGACCCCATACAACCTGGCCCTCATGTCTCTAGAACGTTACATAGCCATATGTTTCCCATTGAGACATTCTCATTTTTGTACACCAAACAGAGCTAAACAAGCAATTGCTATGATCTGGGTCATAGGACTGTCTCTAAGTATTGCAAACCTCATGACCGCGATCTACTCAGCAGAAAGAACATCATATTCTATTTACGTGGTGTGTGATGGTTCAATGTTGATGATACACCCTATACAAAATGTGGTAAGGACCATCATCAATGTTCTTAGCTTCACCATGGTGGCCTTGATCATTGTATTTACCTACATTAATGTCATGCTGGTTGCCACGAAGGTTGGTTCTGGTCGTTCTTCAGCCACTAAAGCTGGTAAAACTGTGATGCTCCATGCCTTCCAGCTACTGTTATGTATGGCCTCCTTCATCTCCACCCTAACTGAGACCTATTTAAAGAATTACATGTATTACTTAATAATTTCAAACTATGTTTTGTTCGCATGTGTGCCCAGATTTCTCAGTCCTGTGATCTATGGGGTAAGAGATGAAGTTTTTAAAAAACATATAAGAAAATATTGCACAATAATTCGTGTCTGTCGTCCACAACAAGGTTTGGAAAAATTATAATTATTCCAATAAAGGACTCCATAAATGAATACACTTCTCCACTTCTCATACAAATGGGTGTTGTGTTTGGCAGAGAGGTCATTATGAGGCAAGCCCATTAATAGCAGGGTCATAATATCAAAAATCTCCATCAATAAAGATAGCAGAGGTGGTCATACCGGAGAGCTCAATGACTCAGCTTTTCCATAAGATGCCACCTCTGTTGGCCACCAAATTTTTGTCCTATTTGAGGGGCTCAGGTTATGTATGTGCAGTAAAGGTCAAGCAAAAATGGCCAGAAGCTACAACGGCTCAACCATGGATCACTACGCTACATCTTCATATGAGAGGAATGTTGATCTCTGGAGAGTAAAAGGGAACGTCCTTGGCGGCACTTACTGCAGGTGCAAAAGGTTTTAGGCAGGTGTGAAAAAATGTAAAGAAAGAATGCTTTCGAAAATAGAAGTGTTCATAGTTTTAAATCAACTTTATTCTGCTTCAGGACAATGATTCCAAACATCCAACTAATGTCATCAATAAGAACTATCTTCAGTGTAAAGAAGAACAAGACGTCCTGGAAGTGATTGATGATATGGCCCCCACAGAGCCCTGACCTCAACACCATCGAGCCTGTCTGGGAATACATGACGAGACAGAAGGATTTGAGTAAACCTACATTCTCAGAACATGTGTGGTTAGTTCTCTAAGATGTTTGGAATAAGCTCCCTGCGGAGTTCTTCCAAAGAATGTGTGCACGTGAACCTAGAAGAACTGATGCTGAAGATAAAATGTGGTCGCACCAGATTTACATTTCTTTTTCGTTCTTTCACTTCATATTTTGTTACTTGATAAAAATAAACCATTAACACTTCTATTTTTGAAAGCATTCTGACTTTTCAGCGTTTTTCCTACACCTGCCTAAAACTATTGCACAGTACTGTACCTACTGCCAATTTCCAAGTTAACGTAGCAAAGAATTCCCAAAAGCCTTTTATCTATCTCCACCTACTGATAATCCTAAAGTCTTCATCCAGAGGAAGAGAAAAAAATACTTTCTTACAAATATGAAGAAGCTCCATAGTGTGACTGCTCTTACAGTAGAGACCTCCATAGTGTGACTGCTCTTACAGTAGAGACCTCCATAGTGTGACTGCTCTTACAGTAGAGACCTCCATAGTGTGACTTCTCTTAGAGTAGAGACCTCCATAGTGTGACTGCTCTTAGAGTAGAGACCTCCATAGTGTGACTGCGCTTACAGTAGAGACCTCCATAGTGTGACTGCTCTTACAGTAGAGACCTCCATAGTGTGACTGCTCTTACAGTAGAGACCTCCATAGTGTGACCGCTCTTACAGTAGAGACCTCCATAGTATGACTGCTCTTACAGTAGAGGCTTCCATAGTGTGACTGCTCTTACAGTAGAGACCTCCATAGTATGACTGCTGTTACAGTAGAGATCTCCATAGTGTGACTTCTCTTACAGTAGAGACCTCCATAGTGTGACTGCTGTTACAGTAGAGATCTCCATACTGTGACTGCTCTTACAGTACATACCTCCATAGTGTGACTGCTCTTACAGTAGAGACCTCCATAGTGTGACTGCTCTTACAGTAGAGACCTCCATAGTATGACTGCTGTTACAGTACAGACCTCCATAGTGTGACTGCTCTTACAGTAGATACCTCCATAATGTGACTTCTCTTACTCTAGAGACCTCCATAGTGTGACTGCTGTTACAGTAGAGACTTCCATAGTGTGACTGCTCTTACAGTAGAGACCTCCATAGTGTGACTTCTCTTACAGTAGAAATCTCCATACTGTGACTGCTCTTACACTAGAGACCTCCATTGTATGACCGCTCTTACAGTAGAGACCTCCATAGTATGACCGCTCTTACAGTAAAGATTTCCATAGTAAGACAGCTCTTGGAGGAGAGAGCTCCATAGTGTGACTATTCTTAGGACCTAGTACATACATAGTTTGACTGTTCTTACATTGGAAAGCTCCATGGTGTAACTGCTCTTACAGTAGAGAACTATATGGTGTGACTGCTCTTACAGAAGATACTTCAATAGTGTGACCACTCGTACAGTAGAAAGCTCTATAATGTGAATGCTCTTATTGCAGAGACCTCCACTGTCTGACTGCTCTTATTGTAGAGACCTCCATAGTGTGACTGCTCTTACAGTAGAGACCTCCATAGTGTGACTGCTCTTACAGTAGAGACCTCCATTGTGTGACCGCTCTTACAGTAGAGACTTCCATTGTGTGACTGCTCTTACAGTAGAGAATTCCCATCCACGATGCTGTAGAAACCTTCTAGGTGTAGAGTACGCCCTCTTGTCATGGTTGCAGTCTTGTTATAACAAGACCACTGTTAGATCTCATACACACCCCAAAAAGGAAACAATGAAAACCTTGGCTCACCCTGCAAAAACTAAGCCCCACCAAACTCCACAGACATAAATATAAAGGAGTCATGGATGGCCATGCAAATAAATGTTTTTCTATTCTACTATACATGGGTTTTGTGATTGTGATGCTGCACAGCACTTATATAAATCTCATCATATTTAATATTTTACCTTTTTATGCTCTGTATATGTAATTGCACATACTTATGTAAATTGATCACATGGTATAAATACTTGGTTTTACATCACATTGATGGTAAAAAAAGCCCTAATGTGAATAAATTGCTGAATTCTCATCCTGATTCTGGAGCAGGACCGGATTAAGGTTTGTGGTGGCCCCCAAAATTTGAAATGCAAGGCTATGACTGCTAATGGTCAGATGATTTTGAAGGGAAAAATGTGGTATTACCAGTTAACAACCTACTTAAATATCCAAACCTTTGGGTTTTTCTACTGTACTGCACTGGTAGAACTTAGCTGTGCTGCTGAAGATGTACTGGTAGAACTTAACTGTACTGCTGAAGATGTACTGATAGAACTTACCTGTACTGCTGAAGATGTACTGGTAGAACTTAGCTATGCTGCTGAAGATGTACTGGTAGAACTTAGCTGTAGTGCTGAAGATGTACTGGTAGAACTTAGCTGTACTGCTGAAGATGTACTGGTAGAACTTACCTTTACTGCTGAAGATGTACTGGTAGAACTTACCTGTACTGCTGAAGATGTGCAGGTAGAACTTAGCTATACTGCTGAAGATGTGTTGGTAGAACTTAGCTGTGCTGCTGAAGATGTACTGGTAGAACTTAGCTGTACTGCTGAAGATGTACTGGTAGAACTTAGCTGTGCTGCTGAAGATGTACTGGTAGAACTTAGCTGTGCTGCTGAAGATGTACTGGTAGAACTTAGCTGTAGTGCTGAAGATGTACTGGTAGAACTTAGCTGTACTGCTGAAGATGTACTGGTAGAATTTACCTTTACTGCTGAAGATGTACAGGTAGAACTTACCTGTACTGCTGAAGATGTGCAGGTAGAACTTAGCTATACTGCTGAAGATGTGTTGGTAGAACTTAGCTGTGCTGCTAAAGATGTACTGGTAGAACTTAGCTGTACTGCTGAAGATGTACTGGTAGAACTTAGCTATGCTGCTGGAGATGCACTGATAGAACTTAGCTGTGCTGCTGAAGATGTACTGGAAGAACTTAGTTCTGCTGCTGAAGATGCACTGATAGAACTTAGCTGTGCTGCTGAAGATGTACTGGTAGAACATATCTGTACTGCTGAAGATGTACTGGTAGAACTTAGCTGTACTGCTGAAGATGTACTGGTAGAACTTAGCTGTGCTGCTGAAGATGTACTGGTAGAACTTAGCAGTGCTGCTGAGGATGTACTGGTAGAACTTAGCTGTACTGCTGAAGATGTACTGGTAGAACTTAGCTATGCTGCTGAAGATGTACTGATAGAACTTAGCTGTGCTGCTTAAGAGGTTATCCTATGAAAATAGCTGGTAAATAACAGTTCAGAGGGTGAATCCAGCTACTGGGACTTCCACAACCTTCAGGACAAGGGACACCCAGGTGCCCCCTTTGGAGTAGCAGTGTACATATTGGTCTACCAAGCAAACCTGACATTCATGAGTTTGGGAGACCTGGACAACCAACATCGACACCTTTAAACCACCGACTGTGGACTTCTGAATAACAGATGCATCCATCTATTCTGAAGAACATATCAGGAGGATTTTTGTGAAAAATAATATTTATTTTCAGTTCACATAAAAGTTGACAGTTGGTTGATTACAGGAATAATGTAGAAACGTTCATCAGTATACTGTACATGTCACTGTGTCCTGTAGGTATCATGTTGGAGGTCAGAGAACTTTGGTATTCAGGACCAGTGTTCCTTCTAAGCTGCGCAGTTTCTACACCACCCCCACATAGGACCTCTATAGG
Organism: Rhinella marina; assembly: GCA_900303285.1. Lineage (NCBI taxonomy): Eukaryota > Metazoa > Chordata > Amphibia > Anura > Bufonidae > Rhinella > Rhinella marina. The sequence goes on along the minus strand of ONZH01014143.1, from coordinate 5,288 downwards.
CCCGCACACTGCAGCAAGCCCAGCCTCAGTCAATGTTCAAAATGTCCTTAAACTAGTGTGTGAGGATGTTCTGTTAGGAGCGCGAACCTTATGCTGCCTCCTCCTTTTTCTTAAAACACTGCATTCTTCGCTTACATGCTGTATGACGTCCCGCTCCATTGCTGTAGCATTTTGTGAGGAAGGGGAACTTCATGAGGTGCAGGTGAGGGGCGGCATATGGAGCTCTTGGTGAGTCATGAGGATGCAGGTCTGGGGAAAAGTGGCATGTGGAGCCCTCTAGGGCAATCGGGTTCGTGCCTGGGTAGGAGGGCTTCATGGGGAGCATGCATCCTTGGATGGTGGAATTTGGTGCTCTTACAAGGCATTACAGTGAAGATCTGGGTGAAAGGGGCTTATGTGGTGTATATCAGTGAGAGTTTCATGGGGTGCATTCCTGTGAGGGGAAGGGGCTTGTGGAGTATTTTGGTGACCATGATGGTGCAGATCTGTGTATGGGGGCTTTGTGGTGTAAATCTGTGAGGGGAGAGCATGTACATACAGTATATCTATATGTGCAAGCACTGTACATTTATCTATTTATATACACTGTACACATATCTATATACACACATTACACTGTACCTATATCCAGTGTCGGGTACTGGGTTACCTAGGGCCCAGCAGTAAAATGTATTTTGGGGGCCCACCATACGGATACATTCAAATATAGTAAATAATCTAACAAGTATTTGATATGACCATAGGCTGGTTGAGGTTCTGTACATTGAATATATGTATGTAGTGCAGCAAGTCTAATGTGCTATGTGCCACTTGTGCAGGAGGGGGGGAGACTAGGGGCCCAACAGAATTGGGAGGGCATGGCAACAGCAGTGGCAGTAACAGCACAAGATGGTGGCAGATGACAGTAGAATCAGATGGCAGTAAAGGCAGCAGGTGGCGGACAGCATCAGAATAGTGACAGCAGCACGTGGGCAGAAGTAACGGGCCATTTGTCACAGTGTTCTAGTGTGGCAGCACACTGTAGTAAGAACATTACTGCCAGAATGATCTAGTCCAGGGTTCCCCAAACTTTTTACACAGGGGGCCAGTTCACTGTCCCTCAGACAGTTGGAGGGCCGGACTATAAAAAAAAACTATGAACAAATCCCTATGCACACTGGGCATATCTTATTTTAAAGTAAAAAAACAAACACTGTGCCCCCATCAGAGACCTCAGATCAGCCCATTGTGCCCCCATCAGACCTCGGATCAGCCCACTGTGCCCCCATCAAACCTCAGATCAGCCCACTGTGCCCCCATCAGACCTCAGATCAGCCCATTGTGCCCCCATCAGACCTCAGATCAGCCCACTGTGCCCCCATCAGACCTCAGATCAGCCCATTGTGCCCCCATCAGACCTCAGATCAGCCCACTGTGCCCCCATCAGAACTCAGATCAGCCCATTGTGTCCCCATCAGACCTTAGATCAGCCTACTGTGCCCCCATCAGACCTCAGATCAGCCCATTGTGTCCCCATCAGACCTTAGATCAGCCTACTGTGCCCCCATCAGACCTCAGATCAGCCCAATGTGCCCCATCAGACCTCAGATCAGCGTATTGTGTCCCCATCAGACCTCAGATTAGCCCACTGTGCCCCCATCAGACCTCAGATCAGCCCAATGTGCCCCATCAGACCTCAGATCAGCGTATTGTGTCCCCATCAGACCTCAGATCAGCCCACTGTGTCCCCATCAGACCTCAGATCAGCCTATTGTGTCCCCATCAGACCTTAGATCAGCCTACTGTGCCCCCATCAGACCTCAGATCAGCCCAATGTGCCCCATCAGACCTCAGATCAGCCTATTGTGTCCCCATCAGACCTCAGATCAGCCCACTGTGCCCCATCAGACCTCAGATCAGCCCACTCTTCCCCCATCAGAATAAAATAAAAAACTCTCTTACTTAAAGGGAACCTGTCATCTCCGAAACACCCCCTGAACTAGAGTAAGAGATGTATAGTGCAAATGATGCTGAATCCAAATATGTAAGTTTTATCTTCATACTCACTTCCATTCCGACGCTGTGCTCCCACAAACCAGCAGTAAAATGCACTCACTGGACTCTTCTTTGAGTCCTCTCCATTATGTGAGTGAGCACCGGAGTCCACTGAGTACATTTTACTGCAGGTTTGTGGTAGTACAGCGTCGGAATGGAAGTGAGTATGAAGATAAAACTTACATATTCGGATTCAGCATCACTTACACTATACACCGATTACTCTAGTTCAGGGGGTGTTTCGGAGATGACAGGTTCCCTTTAAGAGCGCCGCAGCTCCGCTCCAGGTCCAGAGCTCTTCTGTCTTCTCTGCCAGCGCTGCACAAGCCTGCGTGCAGCGACAGGTCTGAGTGCGCGAGCTACGTCCTGACTAGAGATGAGCGAATCATTCAAAATTTTATTCACCGAATATTCGACAAGATTCGTATTCGCACAAACTTATTCGTCTAATCTACGTAAAAAAACAACAATCGTTGTTTTGCGAACATTCCTGTGTAAATTACATACGTACAGTCAGCGTAGTTAAAAGTATAGATTAGTAGTAGTAGAGGGCACTCTACATATCAAGCGTCACATGAAAACAAAAACGTAAAAATATTTGGATAAACAAATCTTTAATCAATACATATATGTATAAAACTCAAAAATTTTAAAAATTATTACATAAAAATAATAATAAAAATAAAAATGATGTTCTGGTTGTAGCATTTAAGAGATTCACTCAAGGAAATTGCTTCCCAATGTTGATCGTGCAAATAAGTCCATCAAAGGAATTCTCATGCAGGTAGGTTAGTAAATACCAATATTTCTTTGACGAGATGTAGTTCAAAAGGTCCTTATATTTAGTAGCAATACATTATAAGTGAATCTGGTAAAGTCACTTGCATAAAGATAATATATTAAAGGTTAATCCAATAGAATTGATACACTTATTTATTGGCATGTGACACATGCCGATAAATAAGTGTATCAATTCTATTGGATTAACCTTTAATATATTATCTTTATGCAAGTGACTTTACCAGATTCACTTATAATGTATTGCTACTAAATATAAGGACCTTTTGAACTACATCTCGTCAAAGAAATATTGGTATTTACTAACCTACCTGCATGAGAATTCCTTTGATGGACTTATTTGCACGATCAACATTGGGAAGCAATTTCCTTGAGTGAATCTCTTAAATGCTACAACCAGAACGTCATTTTTATTTTTATTATTATGTAATAATTTTTTAAATTTTTGAGTTTTATACATATATGTATTGATTAAAGATTTGTTTATCCAAATATTTTTATGTTTTTGTTTTCATGTGACGCTTGATATGTAGAGTGCCCTCTACTACTACTAATCTATATTTACAATTTACATACGGTTGGGGTGTACCGTAAGAGTGAGCACCTATCCATTGTGAAGATCCAGATGAGCTATTACTTATATGTTATACATTGAGACTAGTTAAAAGTATGCAATATGTAAGCATTAGCGTACAGAAGTGTGTACGAATCCTTAATGTACAATTGACATACGCACGAGGCTAGGCCGCGGTCTACAGTCTTTAGAGGAAGACTATATAAACTAGAAAAATAAGTTGCTCACTGCTGCTAGCTTTCAATAAGTTAATAATTTACTAAAAACACAGTACAATAAGTGCATTAATAAGACACATTCGAGTACAAGAAAAAGAATACACAAAATGGGCTAAAGTGCTGAACCATTAAAAACAGTGTAGCTAAAATACAGCAAATTATGGAAACATTTCAGTGCAATCAATTTCACATTTGCAAGCATAAAAAGGCTCAGATATACGTTTGAGTCTCTCCTTATGGCTCCTCCTACTTGGCTTGGCAATGATAAAACAGTCTGTCTGGAACACATAGTCCAAAATTCAATTGTAATCCACGTGAGGTAAAATTGTAATCCAAACAGGTAATGTGTAATCCACATGAATAATAGAGAATAGCAGCAAATAGAGAACCCTTTTTGCAAAATGGGTTCCCAAATAACTTGAGAAGGGGGGAAAAAGAGAAAAAGGCGCACTTGGACGCAACAGGGAATTTTCTGCAGAATGGGGGGGAGTCCTGACAACCATGCCCATCTGGTTGAGAGTCAAATAGGGGCAACATAAACTAAACAAAAACAAGTGCCAACTAGCAGTGTCCTTGACAGCAGCCAGTAGTTGGTTCCTCAGATGAGGGATCTGAAATCCTCCTCGCTCGAGCTGCTGCTAAAAGTCATAAGAGGACACTACTGCCTCTTGTAGGCCAAGCTCACTGCGGTGGTGGAGCTCTAGTGCCCTCTTGTTCCAGAATTCGGACTTGACCGGGTCCGGGTGGTGGTCATGCTGGCGAGTGCTGCAGCCACTTGAGCTTTTCCGGATGCTCCTGCCGAGACAGCTGGGGTAAGAAGAACTTCCAGCTGCAGCGGTGGAGGCAAGGTTGCATCCAGGGAAGAAGACCCAGCTTCCCCGGCTGCTGCTGACTTAATCTTCCACAGCAGCTGGTACTGGTGGATCACCGTAGATTTGAAGGTGAACATTGACGTGGCCAGCTGACCCACCTGTAAGCACTGTGGTGGTGCTGGCAGTCCTGGAATCAGAGGCTCCGGCTGAGGCTCCAGCTTTTCCCTGAACCGGAGAACACCATCTGGGAACTCCTGCAGGCAGGGAAAGTGTCCTGGACCTGGTGGTTCATCCGACCACACTTCGGGTTCTCTTATAGGCACCAGAGGCTTTGAAAGGAGGGTAACTCTGGTCGCAAATGGGCCTTTCAGGGATGCAATGGGGGTGTACTCCACCTGATCCCCCACGTACAGGCTATGCCCACATACAGGCTATGTTGTGGCAGATACGGCCGTTTCACCGACCGGCAGCCCACAAAATACTCCTTCCCATCCTCGCCATCCTGCAGGAAGCCAGACCCTAGCCCAACTGAAAACCAAACCACAGTTCCTGAAGGATCTCCCGGCCTAGGGTGGTCAAGAACTTATATGACCCAGTCCTCCACTGTGGTTTTATACTCCCAGAGGGTCTGTGCATGGGCCGTCACAGATGCCAGAAGAATGGGGTTCTGGTGTATGGAAGGGGTGGATCTCCTCCAGGGCGGCGAAGTGGACGCTCCAACCACCTCCGCTGAACGAGACAGAGCGGACACTCCAGCCGCATGAAAAACTGCAGATGCTTCAGCCGCCTCACTAGTCTCAGCAGCACCCAGGCACTGAAGCTGTGTTTCTCTCGCAGAGTTGAACCTGTGAC
>ONZH01014142.1:0-35210 GCA_900303285.1 Rhinella marina | reverse complement strand
CGGCTGCCGCACCTCGCTATTCCATCCCCAGCCGCCACTACTTTTCCCGGAGTGCCGTCCCCGCCCTGCACCAGCACGTGTCGCGTAACATCAGGCGGGCCCTGAGGTACGCAGTCAGCGCAAAGGTCCACTTGACCACCGACTCGTGGACAAGCGCTTGCGGCCAGGGACGCTACATCTCTTTGACGGCACACTGGGTGAAATGTTGTGGAAGCGGGGACGGGGTCGCAAACAGAGACGGCCTACCTACCACCCCCGCCCAAGATTGCCAGCATGGGTCTGATAAACCCCCCTCCTTTCCTCCTCCTCCTCCTCCTCTGCCTTAACATCGCCCTCAGCCGCTAGCTGGAAGCGTTGCAGCACTGGCGCGGGGAGACGTCAGCAGGCGGTGCTTAAGCTCATCAGCTTGGGGCGACAGGAAACACAGCGCCCCAGAGGTGAGGGACGCCATATTGCAGCAGACGGAGATGTGGCTGTCGCTGCTGCAGCTAGGACCAGGCATGGTCGTGTGCGATAACGGCCGTAACCTGGTGGCGGCTCTGGAGGCTTGCCGAACTCAATCACGTACTATGGCCTGGCCCACGTTTTTAATCTGGTAGTCCAAAAATTTCTAAAGACTTACCCCAACCTGGCAGAGCTACTGGTGAAAGTGCGGCGCTTGTGCGCTCACTTTCGGAAGTCAACTGTAGCTGCTGCTAGCTTAAAAAAACTCCAGCAACGCCTCCATTTGCCTGAACATAGGCTGTTGTGCGACCTGCCGACTCGCTGGAATTCCACCTATTCCATGTTGGCCAGGGTGTGTGAGCAGCAGAGAGCATTGATGGAGTACCAGATTATGAATCCACGCGTGCCTCCAACTCAGCTCCCTCAGTTTGCCAACCACGAGTGGCCATGGATGGCAGACATATGCGATGTACTGCGTATCTTTGAGGAGTCCACCAAGAAGGTCAGCAGCGAGGACGCTATAGTGAGAGTAACCATCCCGCTCCTATGCGTCCTTAAAGAATCGCTCATCGCAATAAGGGAGAACGCATTGCACGCAGAGGAGACGGGGGTAGGAGGAGACGCAATGGAGCTACACAGTCAGACCACACTTTTGTCTGCTTCTCGGTGGCAGTTGCAGGAGGAGGAGGAGGATGAGGAGGAGGAGGACGACGTGGAGGTGGCTGTGGAAGAGGAGGCGGATGCTGGCGGCGAGGGTAGCAGTCAGGCTGTGTGCGTCCCATTGGTTCAGCGCGGATGGGGCGGAGAGGAGGCGGAAGAGGAAGAGGAGGAAATGGCAAGTGATCCTTCTGGTGGGGGCAGTGACGTCATGCCTATTCAGAGTCTGGCACACATGGCTGACTTCATGCTGGGCTGCTTTTCCCGGGACACACGTGTTGTCCGGATAGTGGAGAACAAACTGTACTGGGTCTTCGCACTCCTGGACCCCCGGTATAAAGATAACGTCTCCTCTTTTATTCCGGTAGAGGAGAGGACGAATCGATTGCTGGAATACCAGAGGGAACTCGTGCAGAACATGATGGAGATTTTCCCACCCACCATCGCTGGCGGCAGAGAGGAGAGGGTCTCCCAGAGTCCCACAACATCGATCAGGCCCACAGCCACCAGGGGAACACTCTCCAAGGTGTGGGACACGTTCATGGCACCCCCTCGTGCAACTTCCATCACTGCGGGGCCCGCTATCAGCAGGAGGGACAAGTATCGGCGGATGTTGCGGGAGTACCTGGCAGACCGTACCCCTGTCCTCCCCGATCCCTCGGCGTCCTACACTTACTGGGTCTCCAAGTTGGACACGTGGCTGGAACTGTCCCTGTACGCCTTGGAGGTGCTTGCCTGCCCTGCCACCAGCGTGCTATCAGAAAGGGTGTTCAGCGCAGCCGGGGGCATATAACCGATAAGCGCAGCCTGCCTGTCAACCGACAGTGCCGACAGGTGACGCTAATCAAAATGAACAGCAAGTGGATTGACCCGGACTTTGCTTCTCCAACAGTGGAAAGCAGCCAAAAGTGAAGTGCCATCTGTATGAAGTGCCATTTCCTCCTCCACCTCCTCCTCCTCCTTAACCGCCGTAGAATTGCTCCGTAAAAAAAAAAAATATTTATGGCTCACCTCTTGGGCCTACAAACAATTTTTAAGAGGTCTCACCTCTTGGGCCTACAAACAATTTTTAAGAGGTCTCACCTCTTGGGCCTACAAACAATTTTTCAGAGGTCTCACCTCTTGGGCCTACAAACAATTTTTATTATGGCTCACCTCTTGGGCCTTAATACAATTGTTAAGAGGTCTCACCTCTTGGGCCTACAAACAATTTTTAAGAGGTCTCACCTCTTGGGCCTACAAACAATTTTTATTATGGCTCACCTCTTGGGCCTTAATACAATTGTTAAGAGGTCTCACCTCTTTGGCCTCCACTTAGTTTTTTCGAGGGCTCACCTCTTGGGCCTCCATATAATTTTTTCGAGGGCTCACCTCAAGCTAACTTTGCGCACTCATTAAAATATTTTCACAACAAGGACCTAAGAGCCCTCGATGGGAGAGCTTTGTGTGGGTGCCTGTTATAGGGAAGAGATGTGGCCCTGCGGGCTCTAGCCTGCCTTCTCCATGAGCCTCTGGCCTGCCCACGCCTCTTCCTGCCTTTTGCGGTCCTACGCATCCCTCAACATCCCCACTGCTTTACCTGCTAGACATGACACTGGGCCAGGTCGGGTCACTGACTTCGTCATACTCAACCACCTCCTCTTACACTGCCTCACTTTGCTCCAACAGCCTCCCTTGCTGGCAACTGTGTCTCATCATCGTCCCTAATCATTTTACACTTTAGTGCCCGTTCCACACCACCATCAGCTAGAGATGGAGCTTGCTCCAGTGTTTGGGCATCAGAACAAACAAAATCCTCATATAGCTCCTGCGATTCTTGCATGGGTGGGAACACTGGGTTGATAACATTGGGCAGGGTGGGAGGAAGGAGGGTCAGAGTGAGGTCCCTGCAGTTTCTGCAGGCTATCGACGAGACTGGACTTTGTGGACTTGACTGGGTGGTGGACAGATTTAACAAATCTAGAAGGAGTAGGAGGGGTTTGCCGAGCTGTCTGTAAGGGTTACGGAAATCCAGACAGAACCAAGGCCCAAAACTTGGGTGGGGGTAGCAGGTTTGCCCGTCTCCGCCTCCACAACATTCACCCAGTGTGCTGTCAGGGAGATGTAGCATCCCCGGCCTCAAACCAAAGTGTTGGTGGTCAAATGGCCTTTTGCAGTAACCGTGTTACTCGGGCGTGGATGATGTTTTGGGACATGTGCCTGGGCAAGGCAGGGATGGCACAGAGGGAAAAATAGTGATGGCTTGATTGCTTTCCCCCTTGCCTATGCCATCTGTGGTTGTCATAGGCAACGTGATTTTAAGGGGTGCAGAATTTTATCTTCTTTTTTGTCTAGTTTGGCTTGGGGTCCATGGCAATGTAGAGGAAAGAAGGTTTCCTTGTATGGTCTCACTTTACAGAGAGGTTATATTGTCTTTGGAGTGTATTGTTGAGAGGCTGTGATAGTGGCGTAATAGTGCGACTTGGGCGCGTTATATGCACCCAGACATGCTTCCCCTGCTGTCCCAGTTGCATTCCAGCAGTGTTGGCATCCTTTTCTGAGGTTTCAGGGTGGACTTGGTGACCTCCAAGTGGTCGAATTGAGATTTCCAAGTGGCGAGCTTTTTTTTCCCATAGACTTTAATGGGATTCGATATTCGGTCAAATAGTCGAATATCGCGGTCTATTCGAATCGAATTTCGAACTTTCGAATATTTCACTACTCGCTCATCTCTAGTTATTAGTTTGGATTTTTGTATTTAAAAAAAAAGAGAAAACCCAATAAACATTTTGTTTAAAAAAAAATAATCATTATTTGGGTCGTGTTCTGCGAACATTTTTGCACAAATAACATACAGTTATGCATGTCTACTTAACTGAATACGTATGCATGAGCATACAAAGTGCGCATGAATCCTTAGCGTACTATTGTCTCGCGTACAGTCCTCAGAGGCAGAGCGAAGTTTTCAAATTGGCATCCAGGTGTTCTTCAGCATTTAGCTCTGGAGAGCTTAAATACATGGTCAAGCTGATGGACCACCACAATTACGATGGCACACACCGACAATCAAACCAGCAGAAGAAGGAGATAGTGCAGCAGGTGATCCGAGGCTTGCCCCATCGCTTTGACACTGTGCGGACCCCAGGCCAGATCCAGCGGAAATTGTCCGATTTAAAATTCAAGTGCCCAGAGCAGCTTTCTGAGATCTGCGCAGAGATACCGCAGAATAAGTAACAAAATATTTGAAAAGTAAAAACATGTTAAAGAGTTAGTGTACCGTATTGTATTATATAATCCAGTCCAGTGAGCCACGTTGTCCTTCTATACAGTTTTCATTAGTTGGTGGTGGCACTTTTACATGGGCGGTGTGCAGAGTGTGCTGCAGCAATTTTCTTTCATGCTAGGCCACATCTCCAACTCCACGCAAACAAGTGAAGGTATTCTCAGATACGTGCCTCTTCACAGTAATTTGCCTTAGGCTACTTTCATATATGTGGTGGTGATCCAGCAGGCTGTTCCACAGGATTTGTCCTGCCAATTCCCGGTGTTCTTGCTGGGTGACGGCCGTTATTGTCAATGGGGCTGGCCATTCTTCCGTTTGTGTCAGGAAAATGCGCTAGTGTGAAAGAAAGTACCCTTAGATATATGCCCCTTCATAGTTAGCGCTTCCTCCTCCTACACAGAGACTCAAAGACGTGCTCATGCTGCAGCTAATGTGAGTGGGCGATATAAAAAATATTCCCAGGATAACGATATTAAGAAATTTAGTGCGATAACGAGATTATATATATATATATATATATATATATATATATATCGCTATATATATAGATAAATTTCTATACCCATTTAGAAGAAAAAAAAAAAACATATGGCCCTTCTCTCACCCATAATATCTTCGTAGTAGTATACAGTGTTAGTATTACTAATAATAACGGTCATCATAACAATTGTGTATGGATTTATGTGCTGAGCAACGTCAACGACGTCACCGTCGTCTCCGGATGGCCACAGCCCCTGCAGTACCTTCATCTTCTAGTAAGTGTCAACATATTTAATTTATTTTTAATTCAGGCTACGTGGGAGTGCAGCTGCAGTGATAAAGCAGAGCACTAGTGGTTAGGAATGGGATCCAGCCCCAAACTATTCACATGTATCAACATCAGAAGTTACAACTGTTCATTAGAGTTGAATGTAATGCCATTATGTAATGATTTTTGACAGCTGCTGCACCACAGAGGAGCCCCTCTCACCCTCCTCCACAACAGCGAGAGAGGACCCCACCTGCCCCTCCAACACCACCACCCCAAATTCCAGAGGTAGAAAGTAGGTAAAATAAAAAGTGTAATGGGTGGATCTTCTGTCTTCAAAATATAAGCTAAATTTATGTTTTATCTTTTGTAGCTCCAACCGTCAGGGAGGAGTTTTCCCCAAGCCCATGGGAAGACCAGTCAGTATGGGTGTCCAGTAAGCACAAACCCCTAATTAACAGAAGTGTAATATTTTCAAGCACTTAGGATCACCCAACATGTTATTGATAACTAGACTGTGTACACATTATGTTCTCCAAGTGGTTAGTGAAGCAGACATGTTATCACAATAATTGTAAAATCAAGGTAGTGAAAGAAGTAGAAACCACTTGATCATACTAATTATATTACTATTTCCACCCCTTCAGATATCCCAACTGACTTTGAGGTGGAGGCAGCCTTACGGTGTATTGACACCAGGCTCCGTGCTGCCTCCCGGCTTATTCGCAGCCTGCAGCTGGAGCCCCGAGAGCTGCATGCGATGATGGCCAAATGTCGGCAAAAGCCTGCGTAACTTTTTTCTTTTGTTTATTTATTTATTTATTGAAAGTTATTATTTATTACTAAAATTATTCTTCTAAAACCTGTGTTTTGATTGTTTTTTAAATCTTTAACCCCTTCCTGACATACTGTGAAGAAGACAGGGGTGTCTCTTTAGGCCGGAGCCTCCAAAAGTTGGCCAAAGGCCGATTTCCCGGATTAATGAACACAGGGTGTCTTCACGCCAAAGCATTAAAAAATTACGCACACTCCGGTTCCCGGATTACAGTCAAAGAAATGGCCTAGCTTGTTTTGACAAGAAGCCTGTAAACAGTCTCCCTTGTAGTAAAGAGAATCAGTGAAAATTATATATGGGCTTTTCATGGGTGGCACGGGCAGTAGTAGTAGGGGATGGGGTACATCAGCACAGCAGAGTGTGAATAGTAAATACAGCACACTGCGGGGGAATATAACAATCTCTGCTAATGTAACTTGTAACAGGAGGCAAAGGTAGACAACAGTGTAACAATTTTTTTTTTTTAATACCATTTTTTCTTTTTTCTTTTTTTATTCTTTGGAGGAAAGGTTCCAAAACAAATTTCCGAATAGTAAATAAATATGATGCAACAGCACTCTGCAAACCAAATAAAGTACAAAAATGCCATAATAATATAAAATATTTTGATGCTAATGCTGCACCCATTTAGTAAATTTGGCAAATATATTTTGTACAAAATTATCTGGGCCAGTCTGCCACACGTCAAGGCGATCTCTGTAAGACGGGAACCTAACACTATTTCCTATCTTCCTACCTGTTATGTGCCATAATGGCCTCCGTATAATTCAGGGGGTGTTGGTTGCACATGCATGCTGGGTCCATTCTGCCTTTTGCCATGTCTGGTGCTTCAAAGGCCTCCACAGCCAGCGTGCTATTTGCTGCTTGATGTGATGCAGCAAGAGCTGGCCTGTGTGGCTGGTGTTTCCAAGACAGATCAAGTCTAACACAACCGGGCAGCGTTTATCCTGGCACATGTGATAGGAAAAAGGGGGGCAACTCTGTGCTCCTGCAGGCAGACTGCGCGTGGGGGTGGAGGAGGGAGCGGATAAGTGTGTGGTGCTCTGCAATCCTGGCTGGAAAGCGAGTGGAGGTGCCAAAAGCAACTGGCCCTGTTGCTGGGGTGCTGCCTCGCTGCCGCTAAAAATATTCAGCCAGTGGGCCGTAAAAGGACATGTATTTCTCCTGGCCATACGCACTGCTCCAGGTGTCTACTGTGACGTGCACGGTGCTGCAGAGAGACAGCTGCAGGGAACGTCCTATGTTGTCCGCCACGTGCGAGTAAAGGGCGGGGATGGCTTTATTAGAAAAGTAATGCCGGCTAGGGATCTGCCAGCGCGGCTGAGTGTAAGCCATCATCTCCCTAAAAGCAGTACAATCAACTAAATTGTACGGCAGAGACTGCACAGCCAGCAACTTGGTCAGGTGGGAATTAAGTTTGCACACTGTGGGATTGCTGGTTGCATATAATTGCTTCCTGGCCATGCATTCGATGATGGACGGCTGACCAATAGGAGGAGGAGGTGGAGAAACGCACACGATTGACGACAAGAAGGTGTATGTGCTAGTTACGCTCCTGGATGCGGGCTGAGTTATGCCCCCTGGATGAGGCGCTGCTGTAATCCACCTTGGTTAGACAAATGAATGGCATGACGCCGCATCAAATGGTTCCACAGAGCACAATTGAGGCTTTCCCACGGCTCAATTTCTGCTTGCAGAAATTACACGTGGCCGTGCTGATGTCCCCCGGCAAAGTGGTGAAATACTTTCACACAGCTGACGTTCGGCCTCCACTTCCGGGCAGTCCAAACACTGACTGCTCTCTAAAAAGTCATCAGGGAGGCTTTCCTCAATATCTTCCCGATTGTGCGGTGGGGTTCTGTGACCTTTTATTTGATAAAACACAGAAGGCACACCAGTAGGAGGGGGCACTGAAGGCAGAGAGGAGGCAGAGAATAACGGGCTTTGCTGGAGCTGAATGGTGAAGCAGGAGGAACGCTCTGAGTCTGACCCCTGGCTACATGATACAGTGTCAGCAGAAGAAAGAACGTCATCCTGCTGTGATTGAGATGAGTGAGCCATCCACTCCACTACCTCATCCACTTTCTCCTCTATAACAATGTTGTGCCTTGGTGGTTTAGCCTGGTGGAACAGTGGCCAACTACTACAAATTCTACTGGTAGCAGCTGTGCCTACATGTCCTTTGCCACTGCTGGCTTGTGTCACCTTCTTTTTTTTTAGCTCGAGGTCTGGCTGGAAGTGGAACCCTTCTGCCTTTCAGTGCCAGACATTTTCACTTGACTGCGGCAGCAGGCAATCAGGTCTTCGTCTCTCTCCCTGTTTCTCTTCCTGTCTCCTCCCTCACTCTCCCTGCCTGATTAATATTACTAGCCCTGCACTAGCCCTGATATCTGTAATGGTGCCCAGAACAACAACAGAATTTACAGAGCACAGTTACTCTGCCTATGCGCCAATCAGAGCAAGCCCTTCCCCCTAGGTCAGGTGACTGGGTTCTTCCTGGGCTTTTTTCCGCTCTCACATTTCCGCACAAATAACGAACATACAGTAAAAGTATGCTACTTAGCTGAATTAGTATGCAGTAGCGTACAAATTATCAGATACGTAGCATTATCGTACAACTCATCAGAAGCGTTTGTAGCGTTAGCATACAAAGGTTTAGTAACATTTAAGATTCGTACGGAGCGAATCTGAAAAGATTCGGATTCGCTTTAGAGTAGGAAATAACGAATAATCTTCATAGAAACTGATTAAATTAGTTTGACATGACCGATCCCTCATGAAGCCATGCTGATATGGTGTTATTTGCTTATTTTTATTGAGGTACTCTGAGATAGCATCTCTTAGAAAACCTTCAAACAGTTTAACCACGACAGATGTTAAACTTACTGGCCTATAGTTTCCGGGCTCTGTTTTTGGACTATTTTTGAATATTGGCACCACATTTGCTGTGAGCCAATCCTGTGGAACACTTCAGTACAGAGTCCTTAAATATCAGAAAAAAGGGTCTGGCTATGACATTATTTAATTCTCTTAGGATAAAGGGTGTATGCCATCCGGTCCTGGCAATTTGTCTATTTTAATCATTTTAAGACGACGCCTTCTTCCTGGGTCAGACAGGGCACTTTTAATGGGGAATTTACTTTTATATTCTGCATTTCATATGACAATTTATTTTCCTCAGTGAATACAGTGGAGAAAAAATATTTAATAGATTTGCTTTCTCCCCATCGCTCTCTGCAACTCCCGCCTCATTACTGTGTAAAGGGTTGACACCTTCAGATTTATACTTTTTACTATTTATATAATTGAAGAACATTTTAGGGTTAGTTTTACTCTCTTTGCCAATGACTCTCTCGGTCTGTAGTTTGGCTGCTTTTATCTGTCTTTTACATATTCTATTCTTTTCCCTATAGTTTTTCAATGCTTCCTCGCTACCCTCCTGTTTTAGTGATTTAAATGCTTTTTTTGTCATTTATTGCTTTCTTTACAAGTCTATTTATCCACATTGTTTTTTTTCTTGTTCCTTAACCTTTTATTCCCATAAGGTATGTACCGCTCACAATAAGATGTTAGGATGCTTTTAAAAAGATCCCATTTTGTGGCTGTATTTTTATTTTTGAGGACTTTGTCCCAGTTAGCTATGGCCTCTCTTAGTTGGCTAAATTTAGCTTTTTTGAAGTTTGGTATTCTTGTTCCTCCCTGAAGAAACGCTCTTTTGAATGACAACATTTAATTAGAAGAATGGCACAGTGAGATCCATTGTGTATATACTGCAAGTGAAATTGGATGTCACATTCCAAGCCTAGGGCGTTGAACAGTGTCTACACAAACCATCTAGCTTTTAGCTAGACATCCTTCTGCAATGCCCCCCCCCCAGGGCTGATCGGGTACCAGTGTTCAGGAATGCAGAGTGATACGTTGTGGCCCTAAAATTTTGTGTCACGGTGCTCCAACCTGGATTCTGTTACTCCCTAGGGTTAGGCTCCGCAGCATCAAAGGAGTTGTACTTTGTGGACTTCGTAAAGTTCAACAGTTTTTACTCGAATAAACTTGCAATAAAATTGTGACATCCAAACAATATTTGATCTTTAAACTGGCCAGTAAACTTGAATACTTTTCTTTATCTCTCTGCTGCTGTGCTAATCTCTTGCTTCGGTCTGGTTACTGGACTTTCTAGCAGTTCTGGTACCATTGAGTGGGGTGCCTTTGGTTTTTGACCCCATTCAAGGAGTTTGGTGCTTTACAAGCTGCTTCCCTTGGAAGACACCTGCTGCAGGAGGGGGGGGGGCACTCCCTCACTGCGCCATGTCTGGTCCCTTTGGACTCTCAAACTCAACTCCAGCTCAACTCTCTGCAGCCTTTCACTTGGTAGGAAGCAGTACTAGTCCATTCTGCCCAAACGTTGGAGAATGGAATGGGAAGTTCCATTCTATCTAATGGTACTCTCTGTGAGATACACTACCACCTGCTGGTGAACCAGGCACAGTATATGAACATAACAGTTTTTTCTCATAACAAAATGACATTTTGCTACTGCTGGTAGAGTTTGTGGTGCAAACTAATACAATGGCAGCAAACAGACTAGCAATAGTAATGTATGAGTGGTAGTGTCACTCTGGGCCACTGCACTTCTACAGGTGATCCACTGACCTGCACACCTCTAAAAGCCATCATGGTATACAGAAAGAAGGCAATGGGAGCTGGATCAAAGGTCTTGCTTTTGTCTTAGATGCAATTATAGCTGGAGGTGGGTCTATAAACCAAAGGGCATGTCACACTAATCCTACTCCTGGTATTATGGTGTGGGGTGATATAATGTACAGTAGTGTAGGTGCCCCTCTAGTTTTTATTTCTGGTACACCAACAGCTCTGCTAACAGCTCTGTGTTAAATTGAAGGAACCAATGGTACAGCCATCTCTCCAACGTTTCACGGGGTAGTTTTTTAGCAGGACAGTTTTAACAGATGACAACCAGTATCTAGGAAACAAAGAAGCGCCCTGAATACAGCGGTGCACAAAGATACTCAAGATACTTCAGTTTAACAGCTATTGGGACTCCATAGCTGATAGCATGCCAAGGCCTGTAAGAGTGTGTATTTCTGTGTGGCACCCATACTAAATAAATCTAGATGTTTTAAATATTTTCCATTTTGCATCATTTGGGTATCATTAACATGTCTATCGATCCTGTGGTTTCCATAATTCCTCGACTTTTCCTTTTTGGTGTTGAAATTTCAGTGTTAAGGAGTGTATTTAGATGTTCTTATTGGTAGTAGATTGTGCTATGGCTACTTTCGCATTGGTACAAAGAAAAAAAAAAAAGAGGATTTCAGTCAGCACATCCCAGTGCGCAGGTGCACGTTGCTATGGCTGATTGCACAAGGAAAGGAAAATACATACAATGCAACGGCACACTGCTAACCAGATAAAGCACAAAATGCCATAGAGATATGAAGTATTCTGGAGCTAATGCTATGTTTGTTTAGTAAATTAGAGATTCTTGACAAATATATTTTGTACAAAATTATCTGGGCCCATCCACCAAATCGTCAAGGTGATCTCTGTAGAACGGGAACCGAACACTATTTCCTACCTGTTATGTGCCAACCTTGGCTTCCGTATAATCAGGGGGTGTTTGGTTCCACATGCATGCTGGGTCCCTTCTGCCTTTTGCCATTTATAGTGCTTCAAAGGCCTCCACTAATACAGGGATGCAGGTACCAAGCATGCATGCGAGTCCACTCGGCTTTATAGTTACACTAATTAAAATCAGCCTATGGGGCAGACGGGGCAAGTCAGGAGTGAATGACCAAATGGAGTAACCACACCTCCAGTACAAACTTACAAAGAAAAAAAGAATGTGGAACCAAACATGCATGTGGAACCAAACACCCCCCGATTATACGGAAGCCAAGGTTGGCACATAACAGGTAGGAAATAGTGTTAGGTTCCCGTTCTACAGAGATCACCTTGATGATTTGGTGGACGGGCCCAGATAATTTTGTACAAAATATATTTGCCAAGAATCTCTAGTTTACTAAACAAGCATAGCATTAGCTCCCGAATACTTCATATCTCTATGGCATTTTGTGCTTTATCTGGTTAGCAGTGTGCCGTTGCATTGTATGTATTTTACTTTCGCATTGGTGTTACTCTTTCCAGCAGGCTATTCCAGCAAGGGAACAACCTGCCGGATCTGTAACTACAATGTACATCCATGAGCTGGCGGAAGTTCTCCCGACCTGACACAAAACCCACTGTGTGCATAAGATCCAACAAAATGTACGGATGTACGCTGTATTTAAGGATCCGGAATGCTGTTCCCCTGCCAGAACAGCCTGCCGGAATGAGTAAATGCCAGTGTGAAACATGCCTAAGAGGTGCTAGATCTGTAAAAATGTGTTAGCAGTGTTGGGTATTCAGCCTAAAACAGTAAATTCTGAGGAAGAAAACTTAAAGATCCAGAGTTTAATATATGATCTTTTCATTATTACAATTTCACAAGAGAACCATAACTTAAAAATTACATTTTCTTTCAATCATCTGAAACGTGGCCGACTCGCTACTTATTTGTTCTGTCTGCCAAAACTTACGGACTAATGTTCAAAAAACATAACTTAACTTTAAACTGAAAAAGTAGTAGCAGCTGTGCTTCATACCTTGTTTAACCAGAAAGGTGAATACATTAGTTTGGAGCATTATCAAACCAAATAAAGATGGCTGCTTTGTGTTGATTTAAAGTGGTAGGTTGTGTAGGGCTACTTACGGTAATTTCAGGCAATACTATCAGGCTGCTATTGGCATGAGATTGGCTGATGGGTTCAGATTCAGAATAATATTCAATTACCAAGCAATGAGGCATGATTTATTCAACCTGGTGCTGGTATCACTCCCATAGATTGACAGTAGTGCTGAGCAAATTGAAGCATCAGAAGCAGAATTCGAAGCCACATTTCCTTTACTTAATAGTAATGAATCAGATTTTTTTCTAAAATGTTTCAAAAATGGCTGCTGCATGTGTTACAAAGTGAAAGTAAGAAGCTCTCAAACGTGATATGAGCCATAATGCCATGCAGCCAGCCAATCAACAGATAGCCATCCCCTGTGATGTCACAGCCCTATAAAAAGGTCTCATCCCGCACGTTCTCTGCCATTTCACTGTGAGCTGAGCTTAGGGAAAGACATTACAAACACTCATGCAATAGGGACAGTGTTGCTACAAATAGTTAAATATTGGAGAGGGAGAGTGCACGTACAGTATAGGGAGATCATAAAGAGATCATTTCCATGGTTATGACCACCCTGTAATCCAGCAGCGGTGGCTATGCTTGCACACTATAGGAAAAAGGGCTGGACTATGTGTACTCTGCCAGTCCTGGCCACCAGAGAGGCCAGTGCTTTTTTCTATAGTGTGCAAGTAAGGCCACCGCTGCTGGATTATTGGGTGGTCATAACCATGGAAACGAGCAGCGTATAAAGTGATGGAAAAATGAATCTAGTCAGCAATGGAGGCAATATGGATAATAACAACAATGCATTAGTAAGTGCCTTGCATTAACTTTCTCTACATTATATATACCCTGTGCTGAAGTGAGACAACCCCATTAAGATCAATCTGCAATCCAGCTGCGGTGGACATGCTTGCACACTTTAGGAAAAAGCTGGATTGCAGTGTTGTTTTTAACCATGGAAACTAGTAGTGTAGAACATGAGGGAAAATTGAATCCAGCCAACAAAGGCGGCAATATGAACAATCACAATACATTAGTAAGTGCCTTGTGATAATTTTCTCTACATTATAAATGCCATTTGGCAGCAACAAAACCCCTTTAATCTTTTCTGTTATACATACACTTACTGTGCATCAGACTTAGCCTCAACAACCGATCTAATATATAGGCACGTTTATCTTGGTCAACCAGCTAAACTTGATGGTTAGCACGTTAAGTAAAGAATGGCAAGAAAAAGATAACTAACTTTTCAATGGATTTCAATGGCTTTTGTCAAAGATAACACATGGTATAGAGCACAGTATTATCTTGGTTACATCTGTATTTACTGTGCGTCAGACTCGGAGTCTTAACAGGCAGTCTAATATATTGCCGCATTTATCTTGTTCACCTGCTGCAGCATTCATACTTACTCTGTTACATTTCTGATTCAATTACCGTACACTATGGCAAACAGAAAATTGCCTACATAGGGAATGCAGTGACAAAAAAAAAAAAATGTATCTGTAGCCGGCACAAGTAGTAGCAAAAACGGGTTGGTAGTAGCTGCAGTCGCAGCAACATTTCAGAGCTGCCACTGTTATCCAGCAGTTTTGTTTTTTTTTTACCAACAATCCAGCTGTACTGGAATGTCTGACTCACTCTTCAACATCATCTCAGATGAGAACAGATACACACAGCAAGGAATTGGCAGGTTCCTCTGCCATCACTCTTAGCTGACATGGCTCAGGAACCCGACTTTTGGTGCTCCTTTTGCTAGCCAAGTAATCTATGCCACAAGCTTTGCTCCGCCTCTCAGCAAGGATGAGCATATTGAGGTCAGTCAGCAATTACAGGCCAGCACATACTTGGAGTAGAGGTCCACTGCGGACTCCTCTAGGTATGCAACTACTAATGATGACAGTCTAGTGGGAGCACATGTTGCTAGAGGTCAAGGATGTGTGCTAGAGACAGGTGAGGGTGATATTAGTAAGACAAACCGATGTAGATGACGATGTTGTTGATCGCACATGGAAGTCGGGTGAAGCGGGGGCATAGTCATCATCAGGGGGCAAGGTTGACAACGTGCCCGTGAGACAGTAGGGTGGAAGCAGAGGGAGATCTGAAGCCAAACGTGGGAGGGGTATACTGTCTGCTATTCAGGAGACTGCATGTGAGGAACCCACTAGCAGTGAGTGGTTTCATAAAAGCAGCGGCAGGCATCACGCAGTGGTGAAGGAAAAATGCCACACTCTGTAGTGTGGGAATTTTTCAGCAAACATGACTGTATGCAGGATATGTGATGCAAAATACTGACCATGTGATAGAGGCCTTATTGATGCTCCAAAGACAGGATCCATTGTGTTTTTCTTTTGTCGGTTCTTCTGATAGATCAGAAGAAGGGTAAAATAAACAGTGATATCAACAAGGTAAAACAGGGAAAACTAGTGGCCTCGTCATAGAAGGGTGAGGGTACAACAGCATGGGAAGTCAACATAGTGGCCCAGTCACAGAGTGGTGAGGGTGGCAATAGCATGAGGGGGTCAACAGAGTAGCCCATTCAAAGAGTGGGGAGGGTGGCAACCGCATGAGGAGTCAACATAGTGGCCCCATCACAGAGTGGGGAGATGGGTGTCAAAAGCAGTGGCAGTAACATTACAAAATAGTGGCAGTATGAGAATATGGCAGTAGAGGCACTATGTGTGTGGCATCAGGCAGGTGGCAGCATCAGAATAGTGGCTGAAGCACGTGGCCTAAAGTAACGGAGTTATAGGCTCCACATCACCTGTCCCATGGTCAGCCAGATTTAATCAGCATATGCTCCAGAATGTGCAGTAGTCGAATGACATAATTCATCCCGTAGCCTTGGTGACTGACAAATAAAATGGCTTCCTCAAATGGCCTGAACAGACAGGTGTCATCCATGAGCTGCCACTGGCTAACATCAAAGTTACACAGAGGAGTACTCCTGTCTGCCTGCATCATCAAGAAATCATTCACAGCCTTCCTAAGCTCATATAGTTGGTGCAACATGTGGAGGGTGGAGTTCCAACGTGTGGAAACGTCGTATATGATGGGATGAGGAACGCTATTCTACCTTTCCAGATAAACGAGGGCGTGTTTTGAAGGGAAAGAGTGGCTGAAGTGCATGCACAGTTTCTTAGCCATTTTCAAGATGTCTTGTAGTTAGGTGGAAGACTTCAAGAACCACTTTACAACTAGATTAAAGGGGTTGTCTGAGTTATTTGTTTGTCCTTTGTATGTTTCTAACTAGTCAAATACAACAGCTTTTCCATACACTTTCTGCTTCTAAAGCTGCTGGTTTCTCAGGTTTCAATGAGGGTCACATGACCGGTGATGTCAGCTTGCCTCCCTGCTAATCTTGTATTCGTGTACAGAGCCTGTACACGAAAAGTCACTGTGCTGGCCACGCCCCCTGCTCTGCCTCTGCTGCTATCTGCTCTCTCCCTGGATTCTTTCAGATAAAACATTAACCCCTTCAGCCAGAACACACTGAAGGCTTTACAACAGCAGCTGCAGATGTAAAGAGACACAGGATCTGCCCCCCTCACCCTACAGACACAGAGCTGACTGGAGCTGATCTGCAAAGTATTGTATTATAAAGAAGAAAGGTAGGGGGAAGATCCTGTGTGCATCAGCAGTGTGATTGTACAGCTGGGACTTGTAGTCCTACACATACAACATGCTGCTGAGTATCCCAGCAGACATTTCACTCAGGGCAGCATTTGCAGAGCAGGGGGAGGGGCAGAGATTGTTATTACTGCAGGTAAACAAAGACCAGAAGAGAACCAGGGAAATGTGGAAATATAGATTTTTTTTTTGCCTAAAACTTGCTTAACTTAGTTATATATTGCTGCCCATCAGATTTAAAGTACTATATTTTTTTTTTCTTAACTCGGACAACCCCTTTAAAGACTTGCACCATTCAAGGCGTATGGGTCAGCCCTCTTGACGAAGTGTAAACAGAATGTTCTTCTCGTTCTCGATGACCATGGTTACGATTTTCAGTTGGCGAGGAGATACTCATGGTTCAATTTCTTCTTGAAGTCCATTCAACCAGGCATGCTAAGTGCAGAACAGCGTGACACCACCGTGCTCTGCATAGGTGGTATACCGGAGGACCACTCCGAATTGTGCCTACAGTGGAGGTTGAGGACAAGGTGGAGGATAAGGAGGCAGAGGAGGACATTGGAGCAGGAATGACATCTTAAGAAAGCAAAGGCGAGATTGCCGTCACCTATCCAAGTTCCTGGTGTCCCCGGACAAGAACCACATTTACCCAGTGAGCTATAAAGGACAGATATTGTCCTTGACCATAGTTATTGGCCTACATTCTGCTCAACATACAGTACGTGGGCAGGGCAGGTGCAGCCTTTTTGGAGAAGTAATGACAGCTTGGGACTCTCCACCTTTGCTCGGTACAAGCTATCAGTTGTCTGAAAGGTGCAGAGTCAATGACATGGAAAGGGAGGGACTGTAGTACCAGCAACTTGGCTAGGAGCATTTTCAGCTTCTGCACCGTTGGACGAATGCACCTATACTGTTGTATTTTTGCAATCACCTTCCTGATCAATTGCTGACGAAATGAGTGACGTGGAGTAGGAGCAGGAAAAGGAGCATCAGGACCAGTAGATGACAGGAAGGAAACACAGCTCCCTTCTGCTGAGGTGGCGGAGCCTTGACTGCTGGAAAAGGGTTGCAGGCCACTAGGAGATGTTTCAGGCTGTACCACAATATTAGCTCCAAGGTTTTCAAGACCACTTTATGGTAACGCTGCATGTGTTGATGGTGGGCCGTGGTGCCAACATTGGCACCCTGTCCATGCTTCACTTTCTGCCACCAGATTCCACACAAGGCCACATTTACATCTTCTGGCGACTTGATAAAAAACATTCCACAACGGTGAGTATGGAACTTTACCCCCACCACTGCATGCTGACTGTCTGACTTTGCCTCTATGAATCCGTTCACCGCTAGTTGTTTCTGGACAGGTAGGATCCTTAGTAGCAGACGGTCTACCCAGGGCACGTTTAGCTTCAGATCTCACACTGCTGACCCACGGCCAAGCTCGCAGCCTGCTGACTCCCCCCTCTCTCATGTGCAAGCTGGCTCCCTCACCCCCGATTAGGATTATGATGCCCCCTCTTCACTCGGCTCCCACGTGCAATTAACTACATCATCATCCACTACTCTCTTCATGTCAGTGATGTCACCTTCACCAGTCTCATGGCAGTATGACCACTCACAACATGTGCTCTAATGCGACTCTCATTGTTGCTGCTTGCCCGTCAACAGGAGCAAGTAGCGACTCTCTCCTGTCCTCAATAAGCTGGTCCTCACTCAAAGCGAAGCAAAGCCAGCAGCATGCAATACTTCTTGGGCAGAAGGGGCAGAAAAAGAACAAGGCAGGTTCAGAACAGGTGATGGCAGAGAGCTTGTTCCTGGGCCATGCCAACCAAGAGTAGTATCAGAGTCAGAGTAACCCACCGACTCCTGGCTGTGGGTGTCTGATGCCTGAAAGGAAAGCGGAGTTGCTGGTCAAAACATAACCGCTGGATGACACTGGCAGCTGTGGCCTGTTGCTGCTACTTCTGCCAGTTCCAGAAATATTTTTGCAGCTGCCCGTTCCCTTGGAAGGCCCTGGCACCTGTCTGTTGGACAAACTGTACAGTAACAGTAACTAAGTTTAAAATAGCAGTAGCATCAGACCGGTTTTTCACTACAATTAGAGAATCAAGGCTTAATGGAATTACTAATCTATAAAACAAGGTGGGAAAACAAATAACTGTAAATATAGAGTGCTCTTAGGTCCAATTACAGAATTAAGGCCTAATGGAACTATTTATTTAGAA
Organism: Rhinella marina; assembly: GCA_900303285.1. Classification (NCBI taxonomy): domain Eukaryota; kingdom Metazoa; phylum Chordata; class Amphibia; order Anura; family Bufonidae; genus Rhinella; species Rhinella marina. The sequence goes on along the minus strand of ONZH01014142.1, from coordinate 16,681 downwards.
AACAAGGTGGAAAAACAGATAACTGTAAAAATAGAGTGATATTTCACCCCAATTACAGAATCAATGCCTAATAGAATGACTTATGAATAAAACAAATAGCAGTAGTATTAGACCGATATTTTACCCCCAATTACAGAATTGAGGCCTGATGGAATTACTTATCTATAACACAAGGGTAAAACCAAATAAGTGAAAAAACATAGAGCACCATTTCACCCCCAATTAAAGACTCAAGGCCTAATGGAATTATTTTTGTATAAAACAATGTGGATAGCCCAATAGCAGTAGTATTAGATCACTATTTCACCCCAATTACAGAATCAAGGCCTAATGGAATTACTTATGTATAAAACAATTAGAGATGAGCGAATCATGCAAAAAATTATTCGCCGAACATTCGCCGAACTTTTCCTAAAATTTGTATATTCGACGAATAGATTTGTTGTATTTGCGTACAAAATATACGTTATTATGTGCTATTTGCGAATATTCGCTCACTAATAACGAACGTTCATTTTTCAAAGGTATGCAACTTTATACGCTTTTAATCTATACACTGTTGCGTACGAATATAAGTCTTGCGAATGCACGCACAAACCTAGGTCGTGGCGTATTTTGCAAGATGGCAACGGCAAGCAGGCGGCGTTCGTGTCCATTCAGCTCTGAAGAGCTAAAGTACATGGTCCAGAAGATGGACAAGCTGGGCTATGATGGCAGTGGCACCCATCAACACCCGCACCAAGAAAAAAATAAAATAGTGGAGTGGGTGATACAAGGCCTGCGCCATCACTGTCAGAGTGAGCGGACCCCGGGCCAGGTCCAGAGGAAGTGGTCGGACCTCAAATTGAAGTGCCCAGAGCGGCTAAGGCTGATCCGGGATGAGATACGAGAGGGTGAGTAATCAAAAATATTTGATAAGTAACATGTTAAAAAATTAGTTTACTGTCTGTATTGTATATGTACCAGTGTCATTAAAGAAAACCGTATAGGACAACGTGGGACTGCGTAGTGCGCTGCAGCAATTTTCTTTCATGCTAGGCCACGCCTGTAACTCCACTCAAAGGCTAGGGCTACACGACGACATGTGTCGCACAACAATTGTTATAATGGAAGTCTATGGTGTCGCACTGCGACATGCGACATGCTGCGACTGCGACACAAACAGTCGCAGAAAAGTCCATCCAGGATGGGTTTTTCTGCGACTGTCATGTCGCAGTGGCAGGATGTCGCAGTCAACACCATAGACTTCATTGTAAAAATTGTCGCAAGTGTAGTTGTGCACTATGTGTCGCACCACACATGTCGTCGTGTAGCCCTAGTCAAACAAGTGAAGGTATTCTCAGATACGTGCCCCTTCCCAGTAATTTGCCTTAGGCTACAATCAGATGTGGCATTGATCTGGCAGGCTGTTCCACGGTATTTGTCCTGCCAATTCCCGGCGTTCTTGCGGATAGCGGTCGGCTCAGCGCCGTCGCCCATTATTGTTAATGGTGCTGGCCGTTCTCCCTTTTGTGTCAGGCAAATGCCGGATCCGGACAGATCTAGTGGGCTGTTCCCAGCCATAACAGCCCGCCGGATCTCTAGCGCTAGTGTGAAAGTACCCTTATATGCCCCTTCATAGTTAGCGCTTCCTCCTCCTACACACAGACTCAAAGATGTGCTCATGCTGCAGCTAATGTGTCTGGAGTGGGTGATTTAAAATAAATTCCCACGATAACGATATTAAGAAATTTATCACAATAAATACCCATTTAGAAGAAAAAACACTTGGGGCCACAAGGAGAAGACATTATACTGTATGGGGGCAGCCACAAGGAGACATTATATTGGACGTCGGGGAAGGTGAAGGGACTGGTGCCTGCTTAAAGTCACCCGTCTCTGCTTCCTATGGATGCAAAGACAGCTGACCACGGGACATAGCCACCCGTTCCCAGACACAGCCGCTAAAATCCTTACTGTCCTGCCGAATCCGGAACGGTTGGGACTGAAGCTATGGTGTACTAGTGCATTGTATGTGCTGTATTTCTATTTGTTATGTTTGTACCTGCAGAATGTGACACACAGACATCTTTTATTCATTCATTCAACCCCCCAACCCTCCCAACAAATGCTCCCTCCATCAAATATGCACCCCAGATATTCTATGTTCCCTTCACTCCCCATCATATCGCCCTCCTCTCACCCATAATATCTTCATAGTAGTATACAGTGTTAGTATTAAAACGGTCATCATAACAATTGTATATGGATTTATGTTGCAGAGCAACGTCAGCGACATCAACAGCAGGGACGTGCCCGGACGGCCCCTGAAGGACCTTCTAGAAAGTGTAAACATATTTAATTTATTTTTAATCCAGGCTATGTGGGAGTGCAGCAGCAGTGATATAAGAGCACTAGTGGTTAGGAATGGGATCCAGCCCCAAACTATTCAGATGTATCAACATCAGAAGTTACAACTGTTCATTTGAGTTGAATGTAATGCCATTATTTAAATTTTGACAGCTGCTGCACCAGAGAGGAGCTCCTCTGCCCCTTCTCCACCCCACCCTGAGAGGACCCCACCTGGCCCTCATACACCCCCAGCCCAGCTACCAGAGGCAGAAGGTAGGTAAAATAAGAAGTGTAATGGGTGGCCCTTCTGTCTTCAAAATACAAGCTAATTTTATGTTTTATCTTTTATAGCTCCAACCGTCATGGGGGATATCGATTTTTCCCCAGGCCCATGGGAAGACAACCCAGTAGAAAATGGAGGAGGAGGTAGACAACAGTGTTTGCTTTTGAAATAGGGTTTTGTAGACTTCGGGTTCGCACAGCCCATGACATGACACTAGACATTTGGCTCTAAAATTATGGCCCGGCTGTCACCACCCCCCCAGCAGCACTACAAACCCTCTCTGACATGACACTTGAGGCTGGGCAGGAAAGAAGCCCTAGTTGCCGGGTGTGGGGGGAAAAGCCACACCGAGCGTAAGAGGGATGGGAACAGACAAAACCAGGGAACTGGTCACCTCCTGCAGGGGACCCTAAGACTAGGCCCTAGCTGGCTACCAGTATGAACTAACCCGGGTGGTAGGAAAGCTCATACACAGGAACCTAATCTGAGTAAACCCTAGAACACCCTGCAGTCTAATGACACAAGAGAGTAACCCGTTCCTCCAAGCGAAAGGAGGAACAGGAGACTCAAACAGGAATAACCAAAGGAAGGGAAAACACTTAACTTTAAGTAGAACTCAGCAACAGGATCTCAGCCGAGATCCACACCACTCTCAACCAGGGATGTAGCAGATATAAACCGCAAGGGATACTGGGAGAGGAAGAGGTAAGTAGGAGACAGCTAATTGCCCAGCGGCAACAGCTGAGGGAAAGGGGTGTGGAGAACAGCACCCAAACCACAGGGAATAGCCTGTCAAACCTGTCACTTAGAAAGCCGCGCAGAACGTCTGATTCCAGACGCAAGACCACTCGTGACATTACCCCCCCTTTTACGGGTGACCTCCGGGCACCCAGGACCAACTTTATCAGGGTGACACCTGTGAAAGGCTTTTACCAAACGACTGGCATTCACGTCAGATGCCGGTACCCATGACCTCTCCTCAGGACCATAACCCTTCCAATGAACCAGATATTGAAGGGTCCCACGAAGAACTCGAGAATCAATGATCTTGACAATCTGAAATTCCAAATTACCATCCACCAAGACAGGCGCGGGTGGCAAGGGAGATGGCTCCAGAGGTTCAACATACCTCTTCAACAAACATCTGTGAAACACATTATGGATTTTCAGGGCCTGCGGAAGTTCAAGACGAAATGCTACAGGATTAATAATGGCCGTGATTTTATATGGGCCAATAAATCTTGGACCCAACTTCCATGAAGGAACTTTCAACTTAATGTTCCTAGTAGACAGCCACACAGAATCACCCACATTTAGGTCCGGACCATTCATGCGTCTCCTGTCAGCCACACGTTTGTACTTGTTACCCATATTTATCAAGTTACTTTGAATTTTTCGCCATATGGAAGACAATGATGACGAAAAACGTTCTTCCTCAGGAATACCAGAAGTATCAGAACCACAAAATGTGCCAAACTGCGGGTGAAAGCCATATGCACCAAAAAATGGTGACTTACCAGTGGAGTCCTGTCTGCGATTATTTATGGCAAACTCAGCCAGAGACAAAAACGAGGACCACTCCTCCTGGTTCTCAGAGACAAAGCATCTCAAATAAGTCTCCAGATTCTGATTGGTACGCTCAGTCTGTCCATTCGTCTGGGGATGAAAGGCAGAGGAGAAAGACAGTTGTACCCCGAGCCGAGTACAGAACGCCCTCCAGAATCTGGACACAAACTGAGTCCCACGATCAGAGACAACGTCAGTGGGAATGCCATGAAGTTTCACAATATTGTCAACAAACACTTGTGCAAGAGTTTTAGCATTGGGGAGTCCGGGTAATGCAATAAAGTGCGCCATTTTACTAAAACGATCTACAACCACCAGAATAACTGTCTTACCAGACGACTCAGGCAGATCAGTGATGAAGTCCATGGATAGGTGAGTCCATGGTCTGGACGGGATGGGTAATGGAAGTAGGGGTCCAGAGGGACGAGTATGTGTCACCTTAGAGCGTGCGCAGACACTACAGGCTGACACATATTCCTCAACACACTTACGCAGACCTGGCCACCAGAATCTACGAGAGATGAGGTCGACAGTGGATTTACTCCCAGGGTGTCCCGCAAGCACCGAAGAATGATGCTCCTCAAAAACCTTATAACGCAAATCAGAAGGAACAAACAACTTCCCGGGAGGGCAAGACTCCGGCGCATCTCCCTGGGCCTCAAGCACTTTAGCCTCAAGATCAGGGTAAAGAGCGGATATCACCACTCCTTCAGACAGTATAGGGCTAGGATCTTCAAAATCACCACCCCCGGGAAAACTACGTGACAAGGCATCCGCCTTCACATTCTTAACCCCAGGACGGTATGTGACAATGAAATTGAATCTGGTGAAGAACAAAGACCATCTGGCCTGCCTCGGATTAAGTCGTCTAGCTGACTCCAGGTAAGCCAGATTTTTGTGATCAGTGAATACCGTGATTGGATGATTCGCCCCTTCCAACCAATGACGCCATTCCTCAAAAGCCAACTTAATGGCCAGTAACTCTCGGTTACCCACATCATAATTTCTCTCCGCCACAGAGAGTTTCTTCGAAAAAAAAGCACATGGGCGCCATTTACCAGGTGACGGGCCCTGTGATAACACAGCTCCTACCCCCACATCGGATGCGTCAACCTCCACAATGAAAGGTTGTGACACATCTGGCTGCACCAATATAGGGGCAGAGGAAAAGCACTCCTTTACAGCAGAGAAGGCTTGCAATGCTGCATCAGACCACACAGAGACATCCGTCCCTTTCTTAGTCATGTCAGTTAAGGGTTTAACCATAGTCGAATAGTTCTTAATAAATTTTCGGTAATAGTTGGTGAACCCCAAAAATCGCATAAGAGCCTTCAGATTTTCAGGTCGGTCCCAGTTCAGAACAGCACAGACCTTCTCTGGATCCATACGAAAACCTGAAGATGAAAGCAGGTATCCTAAGAATTGCACCTCATGTACAGCAAAAGCACATTTCTCTAATTTTGCATACAACTTGTTATCTCTTAAGATTTGCAACACCTGCCTCACGTGATCCTGATGTGTCACAATATCTGGAGAATAGATTAGTATGTCATCCAAATACACGACTACAAACCTCCCCACAAGATGATGAAAAATGTCATTAACAAAATGCTGGAAGACAGCAGGAGCATTGGTCAACCCAAAAGGCATGACCAGGTTCTCAAAGTGGCCCTCAGGAGTGTTAAAGGCCGTCTTCCATTCATCCCCTTCCTTGATCCTGACCAGATTATATGCCCCCCTTAAGTCCAACTTGGAGAACACCTTGGCATCCACAATCTGGTTAAACAAGTCAGGAATCAAAGGAAGGGGGTACGGATCACGGACAGTAATCCTATTGAGTTCACGGAAATCCAGACATGGCCTAAGGGATCCGTCCTTTTTTTTAACAAAAAAGAACCCTGCTGCCACAGGAGATTTGGAAGGCCTAATATGTCCTTTGGCCAAACTCTCAGCAATATATTCCTTCATGGCCGTTCTCTCAGGTCCAGAAAGGTTATACAGCCTAGATTTAGGCAATCTTGTTCCAGGGATAAGATTGATAGGACAATCGTATTCCCGGTGAGGGGGTAAATCCTGACATCCACCTTCAGAAAATACATCAGAGAAATCCGATATAAAAGAAGGAAGAGTCTTAGTGGTTAAAGCAGAAAAAGATGTATTAAGGCAATTGTCAACACAATAATCGCCCCAATCCACAATTTGTCTAGTATGCCAGTCAATGGACGGATTATGTTTGCTTAACCACGGTAAACCCAACACCACAGGAGCAGGAAGACCTTCCAACACAAAACATGAAATAAGCTCCTGATGAAATTCACCCACTCTTAATTTGATATCATGCACCATCTGAGACAAACACTTCTGAGAGAGAGGTGCAGAATCAATGGCAAACACAGAAATCCTCTTATCCAAAGAACTTGGTGACAATCCATGCATACGGACAAACTGAGCATCAATCAAGTTCACCCCTGCCCCGCTGTCAATAAACACCTCAATTTTCACAACCTTTGATTCTAGCGCCACCTCGGCAGTCAGGAGAAAACGGGTACTGCAGGATGAAGACAAATGCACATTTTCAGTCTCCCTACCCACTCCACCAAGAGTGAGATGAGAATTCAACGCCCCCTTTTCTTTTCTCTCCTTTAGAGATAGGAAGCATGGACATACATTGATAAAGTGTCCTTTCTGACCACAGAAAAAACACACTCCCTTTTTATTACCAAGATGATTGCGGGTGGCTACAGAAGTGGCTCCCCCTAATTGCATAGGTTCATCCCCAGACATCAACCTAGGGGAATATTCACCCAAAGTGTCATAGGAAGCTGGTACACTATGTGATAGTACGTCCTGAGAGCGGGGGCCCCTAGATCGCTCTCTCAGGCGCCTATCCATGCGCACAGCAAGAGACATAGCGGCTTCCAAAGACACAGGGGTTTCCTGAAAGGCCAAAGCGTCCTTCAGCCTTTCAGACAAACCTTGACAGAATTGGCTACGTAAAGCCGGATCGTTCCATTCAGTATTGGTCGCCCACCTCCGAAACTCAGAGCAATAAGTCTCAACCGGCCGCTCACCCTGACAAAGGTTACGTATCTGGGTCTCCGCCAGGGAGATACGATCCGGGTCATCATAGATAATCCCTAGGGTCTTGAAAAATTCATCTACCGACCGGAGAGACAGCGATCCGGCCGGTAGAGAAAAGGCCCATGACTGCGCATCCCCTTTAAGCAGCGAGATGACCACACCAACCTTCTGTTCCTCATTACCAGAAGAATGTGGACGCAGTCTGAAATACAATTTGCACGCCTCCCTAAATAGAACAAAATTATCACATTCCCCAGAAAATCTATCCGGGAGGGGGACCTTAGGCTCCAAACAGGCCTGACACTCAGCACCCCCAGAACCACCAGCCTGTGGTCTCTGAATCTGGTTGCGGATGTCAGCCACCTCCAAGCTGAGTCCCTGCAGCCGTTCAGCCAGTGTAGCAATAGCATCCATGTCAGCACAAAAATGACATAAATTTTTGTTAGCGGCGGTTTATAATGTCACGCTCGGGTGTGGGGGGAAAAGCCACACCGAGCGTATGAGGGATGGGAACAGACAAAACCAGGGAACTGGTCACCTCCTGCAGGGGACCCTAAGACTAGGCCCTAGCTGGCTACCAGTATGAACTAACCCGGGTGGTAGGAAAGCTCATACACAGGAACCTAATCTGAGTAAACCCTAGAACACCCTGCAGTCTAATGACACAAGAGAGTAACCCGTTCCTCCAAGCGAAAGGAGGAACAGGAGACTCAAACAGGAATAACCAAAGGAAGGGAAAACACTTAACTTTAAGTAGAACTCAGCAACAGGATCTCAGCCGAGATCCACACCACTCTCAACCAGGATGTAGCAGATATAAACCGCAAGGGATACTGGGAGAGGAAGAGGTAAGTAGGAGACAGCTAATTGCCCAGCGGCAACAGCTGAGGGAAAGGGGTGTGGAGAACAGCACCCAAACCACAGGGAATAGCCTGTCAAACCTGTCACTTAGAAAGCCGCGCAGAACGTCTGATTCCAGACGCAAGACCACTCGTGACACTAGTGCATAGTGGGACAGTTCCGCCCACTGTTCTAATCTGCCTGCCCAGAAGTCCAGGGGGTCTGAGAAGAGGCTTTGTGAGCCAGACTGCAGGTAAGCCTGAATCTGCTCATTGAGGTGGGTGATCTGGGCCTGCTCACTTGGCTGTAGCTGTTGGGATCCTGCAGAGAAAAATTCCTGCATCATACTCATTAGGCTTAACTGTTTGCTGCTGGTTGTGGCAGAAGGTGGATTACTCGGCCGGCCCTCCTTCTCAGACAAGCTGGCAGCAGGCTGGGGCTGGCTGAAAGCTCTGGCCAGGTTACTACATAGCTTCTCCCGCAATGATACTAATTTCTCTTCCCTTTCCTGGGGAGGAAAACAATCCCCCATGTTGGATTGATACCGCGGGTCCAGAAGCATCGCCAGCCAGTATTCGTCAGTCTGCCTTATGTTTAGGATACGCCTGTCAGTGCATAAGCATGTGAGCATACAACTCGCCATCCTGCCCAGCGTGCCTGAGAGGCCACTTCTTTCCATCTCAGCTTCTCTCTGAGAAACTGCTGTGTCCCTGAAAGTGTCATCATCCTCATCCTCCACCTGTGTCTCCTCCTCCTCCTCCTGGTCATCAACATCACCCTCATTAAAATCCTCCTCCTCCTCTAACTGAAGATCCTCATCCTCCTCCACAAGGGAACTTTGGCGTTGGGGCTCCCCTACAGTGACAGCATGGCGGCCGGTAGACAAATGACCAGGATTTCCTTCCCCCATTGCCCCCTGCTGCATGAGCGTGAGTGTCTTTTTCAGCACAAATATTATTGAAATTACGTCGTTCACACCGCAGCTGTCCCGGCTGACCAATTTGGTGGCTTCTTCTAAGGGCCTTAGAACAGTGCAGGCATCTCGGACCAGACTCCACTGCTGGAAATCAAAGCCGCACCTGCTCCCTATGCTGGAAGATTCTGGCTGCTGCTGGACAAAATCGTCCACTGCTCTACGCTGCTCTAGGAATCGCTGCAACATATGAAGAGTGGAATTCCACCGGGTCGCCACGTCACCTATTAAGCGGTGTGGCAGAAGACCGTTTTGACGCTGCAGTTCCAGCAGAGCGTGCCGAGATACATATGAATGGCTAAAATGAGTGCAAAGCTTCCGCGACTTTGCCAGCACTGTGCGCAGGCCAGTGAATGTTTTTAGAAATCTTTGCACCACTAGATTTAGCACATGTGCCATACAGGGAGCATGCGAGAATTGACCCAGGTTCAGCGCTGCCACTATATTTGTCCCATTGTCACTCACTACCTTGCCCACTTCCAGCTGACGTGGAGTCAGCCAGTGCGCTATTTGCTGCTTCATATAATGCAGCATGCGCTGGCCTGTGTGGCTGCTACTGCCAAAACAAACTAAGTCTAACACTGCATGGCAGCGTTTCACCTGGCACATGTGATATGAAGGATTAGGGGTAACTCGCTGCCCCGACGCTCCAGCAGGCGGACTGCCCGTGGAGGTGGAAGCGGATAGTTGTTGGGTGCTCTGCTGCAATCCTGGCTGGAAAGCACAACTTTTTTTGTTCTACAGTACTTTATTGGAGCTACCCTCATATCTTTACTTTGTTCCTCCAAGGAGCCATCTGGACACAGCTCCAGCAGGGGCACGCACATTTTTTTAACTTAACTGAAGGGTGCTGTATGCTTTTCTTTTTGTTTAACAGAAACTTAGCTCATCACTAATTGACAGGTAACAGATAAGCCCATGTGGGAGAATTTATCATTGCAGGTATATGTGAGGTTAGTTTTTAGACTGGTTGCTTTATGCCCCTGCACCAACTTTATGAAAATTACACAGTAATAATAAATTTGGCTCAAGTGCAATGTTTTAGCTCATAATTCAGTAACATTATGCCTGGGGGATGTCTAGTGTGAAGTTGCAACTTTTAAAAAAGTTACACTTCATAAATGTGACACAAAAATGATTTATTCTGAAATTCTGCCCACATTTTCACTCCAAATCTGTAGGTGACACTGGCAGGTGCCATGCCAAAAAAGTCCCTATTTGCAACTTTTTGAAACCAGAATTCTGGCATGCAGGGTTTGATAAATTCCTCATATAGTCTTTATCTCCTTTCTTAACACTTCCTCAATATAATAAAGTTCCATTAAAACTGCAAGGATTTCTCTTAGACCTAGACCTTAAATAACTTTCTTTGACTTTCCATCTTCTGTTGGAACAAATCTGTTTTTAATCTGGTGCAAGGAAGATCGCACGGTTGTCACAAAATAAAACACTGATGGATTTAAAGGCAGATTGGGAAATTAAAGTGGCCCTGAAAAAAAGCAAATAAAACCTAAAAGTGGCTCCATATTTTATGCAGGTCAAATTGACAGGATTAGACAACACAAGTAGGTGGGGAAAGAAACGTAGGGAAGGTCAGCCATACTATAGTGCAGCACAAAAAATTGCCCACAGTAACAATAATGCCTGTATAGTGTCACTTGTAGTAATAATCCTCCCTATTGTACCCCCAGCAATAATGCCTTATAGTGCTCACACAGTATTAAAAATGTTCACTATTGTGTCCTCTGTAATATTAAAAATACCCCCTATATTACCCCCAGTAATAACCCTTATAGTGAACCTAGTACTGTACTTCCCAAGTGGGCAGAAGTAAAAAAAAAAAAAAAAAGTTAATTCTCCTATGCATACCTTATTTTATTCTACCTTTGATTAGTATAATTGCTTGTATGCTAATTTGTTACAGTGTTGTTTGTTATTCTGTGGCTTTATCACCCTTTTGCCCACTGTGTTATCATGCATCTGTGTGTTTTACTTTTGACTCTGTTCACTTGTATATTCAAAATATAAATATAAATTAAGACAATGGGGGAAATATTGCCAAATAATGTGTACATGCAGTGGGTAATAAACTGTGAACAAGGACTCAAAAAGAGTCTGAAACACCTAGGTTATGGATGAACCACCACTGTACCACTGATTTAACTAAAATATGAAAATAAAGGATATGTGATTTTACAAAGCTTTGAATTTTCTTCTTTGACATTGTACAACAATAAACTTAGTGGATCTCACGCAAATATGCCTGAGTTCAGTGACAAAACAACATTAAAACTTATAATGCAACCTATCACATTACATTATTCGGTTGTTTTCATTTAGCAAAAGACATCACTTCTCTTCTCAGCAACTACAAAGTCTAGTCTCTTACCAGATTTAACCATGATGATCCCAGAGAGTACAGTGGGGAAAAAAAGTATTTAGTCAGCCACCAAATGTGCAAGTTGTCCCACTTAAAAAGATAAGAGGCCTGTAATTGACATCATAGGTAGACCTCAACTATGAGAGACAAAATGAGAAAACAAATCCAGAAAATCACATTGTCTGATTTTTAAAGAATATATTTGCAAATTATGGTGGAAAATAAGTATTTGGTAACCTATAAACAAGCAAGATTTCTGGCTCTCACAGTCCTGTAACTTCTTCTTTAAGAGGCTCCTCTGTCCTCCACTCATTACCTATAGTAATGGCGCCTGTTTGAACTTGTTATCAGTATAAAAGACACCTGTTCACAACCTCAAACAGTTACACTCCAAACTCCACTATGGTGAACACCAAAGAGCTGTCGAAGGACACCAGAAACAAAATTGTAGACCTGCACCAGGCTGGGAAGAATGAATCTGCAATAGGCAAGCAGCTTGGTGTGAAGAAATCAACTGTACGAGCAATAATTAGAAAATGGAAGACATACAAGACCACTGATAATCTCCCTCGGTCAGGGGCTCCAAGCAAGATCTCACCCCGTGGGGTCAAAATGATCACAAGAACTGTGAGCAAAAATCCCAGAACCACACGGGGGGACCTAGTGAATGACCTGCAGAAAGCTGGGACCAACGTAACAAAGGAAACACACAACGCCGCCAGGGACTCAGATACTGCAGTACCAGACGTGTCCCCCTGCTTAAGCCAGTACATATCCAGGCCCGTCTAAAGTTTTCTAGAGAGCATTTGGATGTTCCAGAAGAGTACTGGGAGAATGTCATATGGTCAGATGAAACCAAAGTAGAACTGTTTGGTACAAACACAACTCGTCGTGTTTGGAGGAGAGTGAATGCTGAGTTGCATCCAAAGAACACCATACCTACTGTGAAACATGGGTGTGGCAACATCATGCTTTGGGGCTGTTTCTCAGCAAAGGGACCAGGACGACTGATCCGTGTACATGAAAGAATGAATGGGGCCATGTATTGTAAGATTTTGAGTGCAAACTTTCTTCCATCAGCAAGGGCATTGAAGATGAAACGAGGCTGGGTCTTTCAGCATGACAATGATCTCAAGCACACCACCAGGGCAATGAAGGAGTGGCTTCGTAAGAAACATTTCAAGGTCCTGGAGTGGCCTAGCCAGTCTGCAGATCTCAACCCCATAGAAAACCTTTGGGAGGAGTTGAAAGTCCGTGTTGCCCAGCGTCAGCCCCACACCATCACTGCTATAGAGGTGATCTGCATGGAGGAATGGGCCAACATACCAACAATAGTGTGTGCCAACCTTGTGAAGACTTACAGAAAACGTTTGACCTCTGTAATTGCCAACAAAGGATATATAACAAATTATTGCGATGAACTTTTTTTTATTGACCAAATACTTATTTTCCACCATAATTTGCAAATAAAGTCTTTAAAAATCAGACAATGTGATTTTCTGGATTTGTTTTCTCATTTTGTCTCTCATAGTTGAGGTCTACCCATGATGTCAATTACAGGCCTCTCATCTTTTTAAGTGGGAGAACTTGCACAATTGGTGGCTGACTAAGTAAGTGCCTGGTTGAGATCAGGACAGGGGGATGCTCCCATAAAGTCAGTAGATGTCTCAAAGCTCTAAGCTTATGGTGCCCATAAACATTTTTGTTCATATATTTTGGTGAAATTGACCCTCTATCGCATGTGTATGTGGGAGTTTCACATTTGCCGAAAAAAGGTTTAGTGGCAAAAAAAGTGTTGGACATGATAGATTTTTTTGTTTACTCAGGATATAAGCTGCCTCTACATTCTTCAATTAGTGGATGAAATGCAGCTAAAGAAGCACTCTGGAATTGTTTACCTGTTGTATCTGTCCTTTATACTTTTTCACCTTTTATGATCCACTCCTGATTTTGGCTTCCAAAATGACATCTGGAAACCTGACTGTGTTGCCGCACTCTTATAGCAACAATAAAGTGGATGAGATTTTTTTTAATAGACAAGCTGCAAAATCCATGTGGTTTGATGTGGATTTTGTCACTGCAAATTTCAATCAAATTCACTGTAGATTTTCTGCTGGCCATTGACTAAACACCCTTAGTTTTGCCTTATTCATTTATCTATGTGTCTTTTTTGCAGATTAAATATATGGTTTATATTTGTGCTGCATGTAGTGATCAGTATTTTTTATTTTTTTTTCAGGCCTGTCAAGTGTTTGATTTTTTGCAATCTTCCTCTAACAATGGTTGCGTCTTATACAACTTGTCAGGATACAATGTGGAAGAATACTTAATCGCACTTGCTATCACAGACAGGTAGTTTTAAATAATTCCCTTAATTTTAATTTGATACTGCTCTTAAATTAACGTTTAATGTAGTTATTTCTTAAAAGGATACCAACCAGAAATATTATTGAAAATGCCGGTTAGTGTGTAATAAACTGTGTATGATATATTTTACTTCTAACATACAGTAGATAAAGCTGCAAATAACAACCTCAAAGGCTGATCTGCACTATACCTTGACTGTGTGGGACTCTCCTAATTATATGATAAATAGTTGAAAGTCCAATTTATATACAGTACTAGCAGAAAGACCCGGCTTCGCCTGGGTATATTTCATCTATTTCATTTAATGTTTCTGTGTGTCGTTGCAGAGAGAAAGTCATCCTCCCTCCCTTCCCTGCAGCTGACAAATTGATTTTTACCTTCATTTTTTCAATCCCCATTGGCTGCGGAGTGGAGGGGGTGTGGTTTAATGGGACACGGGGGGGGGTTAAGTCCTTCTTTTCAGGGTGGCCTGAATTATAGGTTAATGCCATGGTAAGAGGAAACACAATGGGTAGCAGTGGAAGAAAACATTGCTTTGTGCGGGTATATTTAATCTATTTCATTTAATGTTTCTGTGTGTCATTGCAGAGAGAAAGTCATCCTCACTCCCATCCCTGCAGCTGACAGATGTTGATTTTTACCTTCAATTGTTCAATCTCCATTGGCTGCGGAGTGGGAGGGGTCGTGGCCTGACCGAGTCGGGGGCGTGACGTTGCAAGACCTGGGGCGGGGTTTTAAGTCCTTCTTTTGATGGTGGCCAGAATTACAGGTCGATGCCATGGTAATTTATGAGGACACGCCATGGGTAACAGTGGAAGAAAACATTGGCTTTGCATGGGTATATTTAATCTATTTCATTTAATGTTTCTGTATGTTGTTGCAGAAAGAAATCCAACCTCCCTCCCACCCCTGCAGCTGACAGAAGTTGATTTTTACCTTCATTTTTTCAATCCCCGTTGGCTACTGAGTGGGAGGGGGCGTGGTCTGACAGTCGGGGCTGGTTTCACGAGATCTGGGGCAAGGGTTTTAAGTCCTTCTTTTCAGGGTGGCATGAATTACAGGTCGATGACATGGTAATTTATGAGGACCCGCAATGGGTAGCAGTGGAAAAAAACACCTTTTATTAGTACTGAACGGTCGTAGTCTAAAATTAGTCTATTTCATCTACAATTTTTGTGTGTCGTTGCAGAGAGAAATTCACCCTCCCACCCCTGCAGCTGATTTTTTTTTAATCCCCGTTGCCTGCGGAGTGGGAGGGGGCATGGCCTGGCAGAGTTGGGGTGTGGATTAGCAAGATGCTTCGAACAGTTGTAGTCTGAATTTAGTCTATATCATCTAAAATTTTGTGTGTCCCTGCAGCTGACAGAAGTTGATTTTTACCTTTATTTTTTTAATACCTGTGGGCTGCGGAGTGGGAGGGGGCGTGTCCTTACAGAGTCAGGGGCGTGGCTTAGAAAAACGCTTCGCATAAGTGAATTTAATCTATTTCATTTAATGTTTCTGTGTGTCGTTGCAGAATGGCTGCGGAGTGAGAGGGGGCGTGGCCTGACAGACGGGACGTGGCTTAGCAAGACGCTTCGAACGGTTGTAGTCTATAATTAGTCTATTTCATCTAAAATTTTTGCGTGTCGTTGCAGAGAGAAATTGACCCTCCCACCCCTGCAGCAAACAGAAGTTTATTTTTACCTTCATTTTTTCAATTACCATTGGCTGCGGAGTGGGAGGGGGCATGACCTGACAGAGTCGGGGGCGTGGATTAGCAAGACGCTTCGCATGGGTGGATTTAATCTATTTTATTTAATGTTTGTGTGTGTTGTTGCAGAAAGAAAGTCAACCTCCAACCCATCCCTGCAGCTGACAGAAGTTGATTTTTACCTTTATTTTTTCAATCTCTGTTGGCTGCGGAGTGAAAGGGGGTGTGGCTTAGTGAGACCTGGGGTGGGGGTTTTAAGTACTTCTTTTAGGGTGGCCTGAATTAAAGGTCGATACCATGCTTATTTTTGAGGCCACGCAATGGGCAGCAGTGGAGGAAAACATCTTTTATTACTACTGAACTGTAGTAATAGAAAAAAACATAAGTTATATTTATGGTAACCGGAATACCTTTAACAGTGTCAGTAAATAGAAATGGATGAGATCCTCAGCTGCTGATAATTACCTGGTTGTTATGGAAACCTGCCCTCCCTGTGTGTGCCTTTGCAGAGAATGGCAGATGGAGTTTAAAACCAAAGTTCCCAGTTGTAATGTTGGCTAATGGAGATCATATTTTGGGAATATTTCAGGAACGGTATGTCCTAGAGAGATGAGACCTGGTCTAAAACCTTCCCGGACACCTGATGTACCTGTGTGCCGAGTTTGGTGAAAATCGGTCCAGTTGTTTGGTCGCGCATAGAGAACAGACGGATAGACAGAAACTCATTTTTATAATATTAAGAGATGAGATAGCCAAGATGATTGTGTAAAAAATGATGGTAGCCTCACGTTCAAAGCTGTAGTGGATGGTGAGATATGGAGCCTGAAAGTCAAAAGTTCAAAACATTGTTACCCTTTTGCTCAGTGTGTAGATGGTGGTTGATGGTTGGTGCTCGTTCGAGTATTACGGTACTCGTAAGTGCTCGCTGCTCGGACGAGTATCTCGCCATGCTCGAGGAAATGGCATCTCCCGCATTTTGAATTTTTGGCGCCTATAAACTCAGCCAATCACAAGCCAGGAGACTCTGCGGTACACCCAGCATCACGTGGGGCCCTTACATGTCGATAGCAGGGGTTGGCTGGCCTGATCAGGTGACCCTGGAATATACTAGTGACTGCCCGCGGTGCTCGGCTCAGATGCTGTCTGGAGGTCGTTAGGGACAGATCT